>PDUE01000641.1:0-11250 GCA_002909645.1 Monilinia polystroma
TTGCTGAAATGTGGAATTTCGAGAGGATGATGATGGGGTTATATGGATAGGAGATAGAGAAGAAATTTAGGGAGTTGAATAATAAAACGCCATTGACATACTTTGGAAGTGTGTCGGGAAATGGATCATGTGACTTTTGAGTTGCTGTACGAATAATACGACTAACTGTATTAGGCGTACTAGCTTCTCGAGGACGTTTATAAAGTCGTCCTCCTTTTTATAGATTATATAGAGAATAACAATAATAATTATTATTAAAAATTTAAGTACTTATACTTTAATTAATTAAATTAATATTAATACTAATTAGTAATATTATAAATTAGAGATCTTAAATTCTACAATTAATACTAAATATTAAGGAATAGTTTTTAAAATTAATAGAAATTCTAAAAAAACTAATAAATCAGATATAGAATCTATTAAATAGATTTTTATATTGATTTAACAATACTAAAGAATATACTTTTAAAACATAATTTTATTAGATAGGATTCTCTATAAAAGAAAATATATTTAAAAGATTGATTTTATTAAATGGGACGAAGTCATATTTGCGTTTATTACGCATCCTTTATACTATATGTTATATAAAGAATTACCTTATCCTTTATTCTATATTTTACATTTTACATTTTATATTCTATATTTTATAACTTTTACATTTACAAAATGTTTATTTTATTTAACATTTAATTTTCAATGGTTATAACAATATACTCTAAAATGGAGGAAGGGAATTAGATTAACTATTGTAATAATTGGTACAAAACTATATTAATATATAATAAAGCTATTAAAAAAATTAATAAAAAGGATTTTTTAAGATATATTAAATATAAGCAAAAAGTATATACAAAGGAAGATATATACGACAACAATTTTGCTAAAATTTTCTATAAGGATTTTAAGCTATTTATAATAAATAAATTTATATTTATTCATTAACTTAACACCCAATAACTTTAAAAAACTTTTTGAATTAAAGAACTCAATATTAATATAATAGAAACAAATATATAAATTGGATTATATAAACAAGCATAAAAAACGAATAATATACCATAAACAAAGAAATAAGTTAATGAACTCATAAAAAATAACGACTTTAATATGATTGAATATTTATCAAAGAAAATTAAGAAGATGATTAAAAATAGACGAAATAACGATGACCCACCTGACAACAACGATGATGATGGCGATCCAAATGATAAAAACAATGGAAATAGAAATAAAAAAGATTATAATAAAAAAGATTAATAAAAATAATTAAATAATAAAAAAGATTAAAAGAATTCTTTATACATGCCTAACACATTATTGAATTTATAAAAATTCTATTTATTTGATAAAAAATATAAAGAAAATAATAATAATTTTAATTATAAGTTTTCGATTTTTTACGAAATAGTCTATTGTACAAAACTATTAGTTGAATAGTTTTATTAAGTATTTCCGATAATGTTAAAGGATAATACTTTAAGTTTTTATTATTCTAATTAGAATAATCTATTAAACACTTTCAAGAATTTGTATAAATATATGAAACAGGAATTTGAAGGAGTTTAATATAAAAAAAATATATTTGCTCAATAGAATATAATTATTTTTATTATTATGAAAAGGAATAATAAGGATAAAACTCTTAATAAATCTTTCAATATTATAATAAAAAAATTATGGAATCTTTAAATACAGTTTTAAAGGAAGATAAAAAATCTAATATATATATATAATAAACTTATACTTGCTTATTAAAGAATATTAACATACAATTTTGCTTATTTTAATTTTACAAAGAATATACCAGAATTTTTATAATAGTTAAAATAAACTATTACTACATAAGAAAAATTATATAAAGCAAAAGATTTAGCCTTTTTTGTAAATCAAAGATTTCAAAGCAATAATAATAATTATATATTACAAAATTCTAATTCATATTTATTAAATAGGAATACCCAATTTTTACGAAATAACTCATTAGATATATATATATCATAAAGCAATAATAACAGATTTATTAAAAAATGCTGAATATACAAAAAGGAAGGATATCGATTAATTAAGTATACTTTATAGGAATAGAAAAAATATAAGTAGAAATAAAGAAATCAATTCAATATTAAAAACAATAATAATTTTAAAAAGTGTTATAATTAATGATTAATTAAAATTAAAAAAAAAAATAAAAATTTAGATTAAAAACAAAAAATGGCTACATTTTTCTTAAGGTTAGATTTTGAAGATTAAAAAGAAGATTTATTTTTTATTAATTCTAAATTAATTAATAGCAAAAAGATTATTAAAAAATTAATAATTAATATATTATATTATATTTTTTTTAATAAAAAAGCATTAAAAGAAACATTTTATACATTAAAGAAATATTTTAATAAAGAATTTTTTGGAATATATATTAATACAAATATGGCCTATAGGTCTATTATCAGAAATAGATAATTTAAAGCATAGTAGAACGTTTCTAATGTTTAAATTGATATAATTAAAGTAAAAGCTATGAATATTAGATTTGGAAAGGGAAAAGGGAAGGTTTTGATTAAATCTATTAACGTTTTTTTACCTTTTGGAATAGTAGAATTCTATATTTTAAAGATAGATATATTATTTTTATTATCTTTTGCTGATATGGATAAATTTAAGGTCGTTTTTAATAATTGTGTGAATATTCTTTATATATTAAATAAAGAATTTCCTATTTATTAACAAAATAATTATTTATTTTTATTATAAAAGATTAATTTTAATAATTTTATTTAAGATTCTATTTAGTGAAATAAATGCTATTTAATGGATATAGATTTTTGTTAGCTATATTGATGTTTTAGTCACCTTTTAACACACAAATTTTATAAGATTTTGTAATAAACTGAATATAATAAAAGTTATAATGCTATTAAATATTTTACGAAATATTATAAGAATTATTAGTTCTACAAAAAATTATTTGGTTAATTCAAATTTTTATTTTAAAATAATATAAAGTTTAATCATACTATTCTAATTAATATAATATATATTACAAATCAATTTATTCTTTATATTATTAATAAAGTCATAAAATATCAAACAGCTAGATGATTAAATAATATAACAGTGAAGTATGTATGGGATATATTAAGAGAATACTGGATTAATATATATATAAAACTATCAAATTACATCGTTTATAATGCGGACAAAAATTTCTTTAATAAGGAGTTTATTTAAAGTGTTGCATTAATGATTATTATTATAAAATATATATCAGTTAAAGCTTATAATTCGATTAGATTTGTAAAACGATATTATAAATCACTAAAGTAAGCATACTATATTATAAATAAGAAGATAGCTGGTTTTGAATTAATTAAATAAATGATATTATAGATGGCTGTGAAAGCTATAAACAATACAGTTGGATTAGATAATATTATTCCCATTCTTCTAATATACAAAACCTACCCTCGAATAACTACAATTGATATACCAATTGCAACTATTGTAAAGCGAATTAATATAATTAAAAAAGCTATGGCCAAAATTCAACAAATTAATGCAAGAAGATAGATATTTAATACACTTCGTATGAGAAATGGATTATTCACTTCAGCACTTTATAAACTGCTGATAAATTCGGAGGTTTTAGTATAAAAAAAAGGAAAAAAAACAGGATCAGGCAAATGGACTAGACTTTATATTCTACTTAAAATGGAAGGAGAAACCTGTATTATTAAATTATCAAATAGGCTAATAGATTTTAGATTAACATTGGTGAAACCGTTTTATATATAATCCAAAAGCGAAAATAAAAAGGATAATATTACAGATTCATAAAAAAAAGTTATATTTTAAGAAATATTATATTTTTCGATATTATTAACAAATCAATCTAATCTATAATTATATTAAAAGTTAAAAAATAATTTAAAAAATGAAATCAATATTATTAAGAATATACCCTAGATTTTAATATTTTTCTAGAATCATAAAAAAGATATTTATTTTAATAAATTCGATGAAATATTTGTTAATAATAATAATTCTTTTATAGCATATATCAAATTAAAATGTAAGGAAATTAATGAATTAATGAAAAATAAGGTATTTTAGATTATATTAGAATCAGATATTCCATTAAGTATTAGGATCTTTACTTCGAAATTTGTTAATAAAATGAAGAATAAGAATACTAAGAAAGCATTTCCGAAATCTTGACTTATGGTTTAAGTATATAAAAATAATAATAAAACTAGTATTTTGATATAATCTCCTATTATTTAATGCATTAATTAATATATTATTATTATATTTATGACTACAATACAAATTTCATTACCAAATATTTTGGTATATTTAAAAGATATTATTGAAGTATATATATAATTTACTATAAATTTTAATAGAATATTTTATGTTCAAATATTTAAAAAACTTAGATTAGAAAAAGGTTTTATTTTTTATATAATAAAACTATTTTATAGTATTCCAGAAACAGGGAATCACTAATTTAATATATATTATGGTTATTATAAAGGACAATTTAAGATAGAGTAGTCTATATATAATCTATACCTTCTATATACCAATAAAAAAGGATTTGGTATTATCGGTTTATAGATTAATAATATACTTATAATTGTGGATAAGAAATTTGTATAGTTAAAGCAAAAGCAATTAGAAAAAGTACATTTTATGACTAAGAATTGTAAAAAGCTTCAAAAAAATATACCATTCAAATTTAACGGAGGACTAATTATATTTAAAAATAATCATATTTATTTTAATTAGGAAAAGCAATGTAATAATATATGTATCATTTAATTAAAATAAACGGATATTTCAAAAATTAAAGGAAAAAAGCAAAAGAATATTATATTAAAGAATTAATATATTGTTTAAAAAGCTTGAAGAATATATATTACAATTGTATATTAATTAGAAACTTTATATTATTTTTTTATTACTGTTTAAATAGTTGATCTAAAAGAAAATAATACCAAAAAGCTGAATAAAGTTCTTAAATAGCAAATAAGCAATTAATTAAAAAATCTTAACTTTATTCCTTTAAATATTGATTTAATTAAATTGATAATATTTATAAATATATCATTTGTAAATAATCCTGATTTCTCTTCTCAAATAAAATATATTACATACCTTATTAATAAGTATAATAATATTAATATCATACATTGGGCATCCATTAAATACAAAAGAATTATAAAAAGCGTATTAGCTTTAAAGTTATATGAACTAATATTCAGCTTTGATGTAAAAGCTGTAATTAAAGGATTTATTAATATTATTATAAAGCCTAAAAAGCAGATTCTATTTGTTATCTATATCGATTCGAAGTTATTATACAAACTATTAACCAAATTGGGTATTATAGCCGAAAAGAGATTTATAATTAATATTATGTTACTTTATTAATTATATGAGCGTAGGAAGATTACAAAGATTAAATGGATTAATGGGAATTCCAATCCAGCGGACGCTATAATTAAGGATAGACCTTGTTAAACATTGAAGGATTTAATTGATATTAATAAATTAATAATTAAAGAGTTATAATGGGTAGAGAAAGGAGATTAAGGGTTAAGCATATAATCTTTCAACTTTTAGATAATTGCTAGTATTGGGAAATGGATTATGTAACTTTTAAGTTACTATACGAATAATACAACTAACCGTATTAGGTGTACTAGCTTCTTGAGGACGTCTATAAAGTTGTCCTCCTTTCTATAAATTATATAAAGAATAATAACAATAATTATTATTAAAGATTTAAATACTTATACTTTAACTAACCAAATTAATATTAATATTAATTAATAATATTATAAATTAGAGATTTTAAATTTTATAATCAATATTAAATATTAAAGAATAGTTTTTAAAATTGGTAAAAATTCTAAAAAAATTAATAAATTAGATATAAAATCTATTAAATAGATTTTTATATTGATTTAACAGTGCTAAGGAATATACTTTTAGAATATAATTTTATTAAATAGAATTCTCTATAAAAGAAAATATATTTAAAAGATTGATTTTATTAAATAAAACAAAGTCATATTTGCATTTATTATGTATTCTTTATATTATACATTGTATAAAAAACCACCTTATCCTTTATTCTATATTTTATATTTTATATTTTATATTTTATATTCTATAATTTTTATATTTACAAAATATTTATTGTATTTAATATTCAATTTTCGATGATTATAGTAATATACTTTAAGATGGAGAAAGGGGATTAGATCAACTATTATAATAACTAATACAAGATTATGTTAATATACAATAAAATTACTAAAAAGATTAATAAAAAGGATTTTTCAAAATATATTAAATATAAACGAAAAGTATATATAAAGGAAAATATATGCAATAACGATTTTACTAAAGTTTTCTATAAAGATTTTAAACTATTTATAATAAATAAATTTATATTTATTCATCAATTCGATATCCAACAACTTCGAAAAACTCTTCGAATTAAAAAATTTAATATTAATATAATAGAAACAAATATACAA
Source organism: Monilinia polystroma (assembly GCA_002909645.1). NCBI lineage: Eukaryota > Fungi > Ascomycota > Leotiomycetes > Helotiales > Sclerotiniaceae > Monilinia > Monilinia polystroma. Next base: position 6,555 of record PDUE01000641.1, read on the forward strand.
ATTGAATTATATAAATAAGCACAAAAAACAAATAATATATTATAAATAAAGGAGCAAATTAATAAACTTATAAAAGATAACAACTTTAATATAATCGAATATTTATTAAAGAAAATCAAGAAAATGATTAAAAACGGACAAAATAACGATGACCCACCTGACAATGATGATAACAATGGCGATCCGAACAATGAAAATAATAAAAATAAAAATGAAAAAGATTATAACAAAAAAAATCAATAGAAATAATCAAATAATGAAAAAGATTAAAAGAATTCTTTATATATACCTAACACGTTATTGAATTTACAGAAATTCTATTCACCTAACAAAAAATACAAAGAAAATAATGATAATTTCGATTATAAACTTTCGATTTTCTACAAAATAGCCCGTCGTACAGAGCTACCAGTTAAGCAATTCTATCAAGCGTTTTTGATAATGTTAAAAAATAATACTTTAAGCTTTTATCATTTTAGCCAGAATAATCTACTAGACACTTTCAAGAATTTGTATAAGTATATAAAACAAGAATTTAAAAGAGTTTAATATAAAAGAAATATACTTGCTCAATGGAATATAATCATTTTTGCTATTATAAAAAGGAATAATAAGGACAAAACTCTTAATAAATCTTTTAATATTATGATAAAGGAATTATGGAATCTTTAAATATAATTTTAAAGGAAGATAAAAGATTCAATATATATATATAATAAATTTATACTTGTTTATTAAAGAATACCAACATACAATTTTGCTTATTTTAATTTTGTAAAGGATATACCAGAATTCTTATAATAGTTAAAATAAATTATTACTACATGGAAAAAATTATATAAAACAAAAGATTTAGCCTTCTTTGTGAATCAAAGATTTCGAAGCAATAATAATAATTATATATTACGAGATTCTAATTTATATTTACCAAATAGGAATGCTCAATTTTCATGAAATAACTCATTAGACATATATATACCATAAAGCAATAATAACAGATTTATTAAAAAATACTGAATATATAAAAAGGAAGAATATCGATCAATTAAGTATATTTTATAGGAATAGGAAGAATATAAGCGGAAATGGAGAAATCGATTTAATACTAAAAACAATAACAACTTTAAAAAGCGTTATAATTAATAACTAATTAAAATTAAAAAAAAAGATGAAAATTTAGATCAGGAACAAAAAATAGCTACATTTTTCTTAGGGTTAAATTTTAAAGATTAAAAAAAAGATTCATTTTTTATTAGTTTTAAATTAATTAATAACAAAAAGATTATTAAAAAGTTAATAATTAATATATTATATTATACTTTTTTTGGTAAAAAAGCATTGAAAGAAGCATTTTATACATCGGAGAAATATTTTGATAAAGAATTTTTTGGAATATATATTGATATAGGTACAGTCTATAAGTCTACTATCGGAAATGGATAATTTAAAGTATGGTAGAACGTTTTTAATATTCAAATTAATATAACTAAAGCAAAAGCTATAAATATTAAATTCGGAAAGGGAAAAAGAAAGATTTTAATTAGATTTATTAACATTTCTTTACTTTTTGGAATAATGGAATTCCATATTTTAAAGATAGATATATTATTCTTATTATCTCTCGTTAATATAAATAAGTTTAAGATTGCTTTTAATAACTGTATAAATATTCTTTATATACTAAATAGAAAGTTTCTTATTTATTAACAAAATAATTATTCATTTTTATTATAAAAGATCAACTTTAATAACTTTATTCAAAATTTTATTTAACAAAATAAATACTATTTAATGGATATGGATTTTTATTAGCTATATTGATATTTTGGTCACCCTTTAGCATATAAATTTTATAAGATTCTATAACAAACTGAGTATAATGAAAGTTATAATGTTATTAAATATCTTACAAAATATTATGAAAATTGTTAGTTTTATAGAAAATCATTTGGTTGATTCAAATTTTCACTTTAGAATAATATAGAGTTTAATTATATTATTTTGGTTAATATAATATATATTGCAAATTAACCCATTCTTTATATTATTAATAAAGTCATAAGATATTAGGTGGCTAGATAATTGAGTAGTATAATAGCAAAGTATACATGGAATGTATTAAGAAAATGCTGGATCGATATATATATAGGGTTACTGGATTATATTGTTTATAATGCAGATAAGAATTTCTTTAGTAAAAAGTTCACTCAAAATGTTACATTAATGGCTATTACTATAAAATGTATATTAGTTAAAGCTTATAATTCAATTAAATTTATAAAACAATATTATAAGCCACTAAAGCGAGCATACTATATTATAAATGAGGAGATGGCTGGTTTTGAATTAACTAAACAAATAATATTATAGATAACTATAAAAGCTATAAATAATACAGTTGGACTAGATAATATTGTTCCCATTCTTTTAATATATAAAACCTATCTTCAAATAATTATAATCGATATACTAGTTATAACTATTATAAAATAAGCTAATACAATTAAAAAGGTTATAGCCGAAATTTAACGAATTAACGTAAGAAGACAGATATTTAATATGTTTTGTATAAGAAATGGACCATCCACTTTAATATTTTATGGACTGCCAGTAAATTCAGAGGTTTTAGTATAAAGAAAAGAAAAAGGAATAGGATTAGGCAAATAAACTAAATCTTATATTCTACTTAAAATAGAAGGAAAAACCTATATTGTTGAATTATTAAACAAGCTAATAAATTTTAGATTAATATTGATAAAACCGTTTTATATATAATCTAAAAGCGAAAACGAAAAGGATAATATTGTGGACTCATAAAAAGAAATTGTATTTCAAGGAATATTATATTCTTCGATATTATTAGTAAATTAATCTAATCTACAATTATATCAAAAGTTGAAGAGTAATCTAAAAAATAAAATTAATATTATTAAGGATATACCCTAGATTTCAGTATTTTTCTAGAATTATAAAGAAAATGTTTATTTTAATAAATTTAATGAAATATTCATTAATAACAATAATTCTTTTATAATATATATCGAATTAAGATATAAGAAAATTAACGGATTAATGAAAAATAAGGTATTTCAGATTATATTAGAATTGGATATTTCATTAAGTATTAGGATCTTTACTTCGAAATTCGTTAATAAAATAAAGAATGAGGGTATTAAAAAAATATTTTCGAAATCTTAACTTATAGTTTAGGTATATAAAAATAATAATAAAACTAATGTTTTAATATAATCTCCTACTATTTAATATGTTAATTAATATATTATTATTATATTTGCAGCTATAATGCAAATTTTATTATTAGGTATTTTAATATATTTGAGAGATATTATTCAAATATATACATAATTTATTACAAATCTTAATAGAATATTTTATATTTAAATATTTAAAAAGCTTGGATTGGAAAAAGATTTTATTTTTTATATAATAAAATTATTTTATAATGTTCCGGAAATAGGGAATTATTGGTTTAATATATATTATGGTTATTACAAAAAATAACTTAAAATAGAGCAGTCTACATACGACCCATATCTTCTGTATATTAATAAAAAGGGATTTAGTATTATTGGTTTATAGACTGATAATATACTTATAATTGTGGATAAGGAATTTGTATAATTAAAGCAAAAACAACTAAAAAAAATATATTTTATGGTTAAGGATTGTGAAGAGCTTTGAAAGGATATACTACTTAAATTTAACGGAGGATTAATTATATTTAAAAACGATTATATTTATTTCAATTAGGAAAAGCAATGTAATAATATGTGTACCGTTTAATCAGAATAAACGAATATTTCAGGAATTAAAAAAAAGAAGCGAAAGAATGTTATATCGAAGAATTAATATATTGCTTAAAAAGCTCGAAAAGCATATATTGCAATTGTATATCAACTAAAAGCTTTATATCATCTTTCTGTTGCTGTCTAGATAATTAATCCAAAAGAAGATAATATTAAAAAGCTAAATAAAGTTCTTAAATAGTAAATGAGCAATTAATCAAAAAATCTTAATTTTATTCTTTTGGATATCAATTTAATTAAATTGATAGTATTTACAAATGCATTATTCATAAATAATTCTGATTTCTTTTCTCAAATAAGATATATTATATACCTTATTAACAAGTATGATAACGCTAATATTATACATTAGGCATCCATTAAATGTAAAAGAATTATAAGAAACGTATTAGCTTCAGAGTTATATGGATTAATATTCGGCTTTGATATAGAAACTACAATTAAAGGATTTATTAATATTATTATAAAGTCTAAAAAGCAGATTCCATTTGTTATCTACATCGATTCGAAGTTATTATACGAACTATTGACTAAATTGGGTATTATAGCCAAAAAGAAACTTATGATTGATATTATGTTACTTCGTTAATCATATGAGCGTAGAGAGATTATAGAGATTAAATAAATTAATGGGAATTCCAATCCAGTGGACGCTATGATTAAGGATAGGCCTTGTCAAATATTGAAGGATTTAATTAATATTAATAAATTAATAATCAAAAAGTTACAATAAATAGAGAAAGGAGATTAAGGGTTAAATACATGATCTTTTAACTTTTAGATAGTTGCCAGTGTTGGGAAATGGATTATGTAACTTTTAAGTTACTGTACGAATAATACGACTAATCGTATTAGGCGTACTAGCTTCT
>PDUE01000649.1:0-27128 GCA_002909645.1 Monilinia polystroma
TTTCTTATTTCTTATTTCTTATTTATCTCGTGTTTGATTATTACCTATAGCTAGCCTCGTGTTCCTGCATTCCCCAACTAAGAAATATTCAAATTCCCTTGAATAGGTTAGTAATCAATCAATTGAAATGTAAGCTATTTAATTCATTTATTAATAATCCACGCAAGCAGATGGACCAATTAAACCTCTTGAATGAACTTGTTGAATACTTAGTAATCTTTACTCCATCTGCTCTTTTAGTTACTGGGGGCAACAAAATGATGGGATTATGTAAGATGAAGTTTATTGGTTGTTGGCTGCTGGCTTCAAGAGCGGTGAAAACAATATCTGGCAGAATTATTGAAATTTATCATTTTTTGCTTTGATTAAAGATTCCAAGCTAATAAGAGAGAGAACAATTGATCAAGACCTCGGGAACATCAATCATCTTCCTGTCGCATACCTTCTTATTCACAATTCTTAACTCATTTATATATCAAATTGATCTCACATATATAAAAACTTTTCATACAATGGGTAAAGCAGCTAAAACCCGTAAATTCGGTGCTGTAAGTTTCATCACCAAACATTTTCTTGACCTCTTATCGATAGTCCGTTCATCTATAAGTAAGTATATTGACCTTCTCCTTAGGTCAAACGAGTAATTGGACAGCGAGATGCACGATTGAAGGAAAATAAAGATAAAGGAGAGGAAGGAGCCAATAAACCTAAGGAACTTGTTCGAGAAGCGTACGTTTGCCCCTCGTCATCCCCTCTATCGCGCTATCAATAATTAGCTAACAACATACCATAGACCTCAAGTATCCTCCGCCCTCTTCTTCCAATACAACGAAGCTCTCGTCCCTCCATACTCCATCCTCATTGATACCAACTTCCTCTCTCATACTGTTCAACGGAAACTTCCCCTCCTGGAAACCCTCATGGATTGTCTCTACGCCAAATGTATTCCCATCATTACCTCATGCGTCATGGCCGAATTAGAAAAACTCGGTCCTAGATATCGTATTGCGCTTCGAATTGCCCGTGATGAGAGATGGCAAAGATTGCAATGCGATCATAAAGGTGTTTATGCAGATGACTGTATTGTGGACCGAGTACAAAAGCACAAGATTTATATTGTGGCGACGAACGATAGGGAATTGAAGAGACGAGTTAGAAAGGTTCCCGGTGTGCCGATTATGAGTGTGGCCAGGGGAAAATATGTCATTGAGAGATTACCAGATGCACCAGAGAAGTAAACTTTCTAGAAAGATGAATAAGGGTGGCTCGGGGTAATGCATATCCGGAAGTCTGGCGTTCAGGAAGGGAATCAAAAATGCTTTGAAGATACTGGGAATTGGTTAGGAAAGTGATATGGCACCTCATAGACTCATAGGCTAGAGAGTCCACATATAGTTATGTATTTGACGAGGGAGTTCTATAAATACTGCTTCTAATGGAAACACGTGCTGCAAACACCCATATGATAAATTGATATTGAAAGTTCAAGAACAGCATATTACATCATTCTTAGTATACGAGAGGTCTTGGGAGACCTAGAAACCCTCCACTAGATTGATATAACACCTCTCTTACCCAATATATACAACTACTCACCTAGTATACATACGAGTACTATTATCAAACCCCATCACACAAAACACTCCCAAGACTCGACACATAAGCATACCTAAAACATGACAAGAATTACATACCCAACTACCTACCTACTTACCTACCTACATACAGTGGTGGAGCATAGCATAGCCTAGCGTAAAGAAACCCCTAGCCGACCCAAATTTCAAGAGAGATTGTTGAGGGAAGGGGGGATATCGATGAACGCTAGGTTAGGTCAGGTCAAGTCAGGTTGGGTTTGGGAATTACTTTTCTACTTCTTTGAATAGGTAACTACCTAGGTAGATGCACCCCAATCTTCAAAACACGATACTTGAGAAATAAAAATTAATAACAAGTAAACTACGCACCACGCCACGCCACTCCACTCCCCTAAAAACCCGAGATCCTCTCTCGGGTATCGTATTTTCTATCCCGTATCTCATCATTCATACTCGTCAATATATTAAAGAGGGAGCAAGGAGGAAGGAGGAAGGAAGGCAGAAGGAGAGAAGAAAGGGATTATATCTTGGTTCTTGATTCTTGATTCTTTGGATGTAGATATAGATGTAGATGTAGATTTAGGTTTGGATTCAGGGTTAGAGCTATAAACAGGATAGCGGGCCGTATATACAACCTACGATGACACCTAGATGATGTGAACAAGAGGATGGTATCAGTGGGTAATGTTAGATGTGTATGAAGGGTATTCGTATATTGAATTTGTATGCGATATACTTCTGATAGGGGTGATAGGAGGAGCGGTCGAATATTTGAATTTGGAAGGATGTCACGAGGGATTTATATATTGAGCGATGAAGCGAGTAAAATAGATAACTCCCAATTCTCTAAACGTTCATCTGAATACCTACGACAAGTTTGAAAATCCCATGCCATTTAATGAGTACCCATGCGTACTTTATACACACAAAATCATACACTTGCTTTACTTCATATTAACTCCATTCCAAACCAATCCATTCCAATCTACCTTCTCCTCCATAGTATCTCTAATCGAATTACTGCTGTTTCTTTTGCGCAGATGGTCCCATCTCCTTATCGAAAGCTCCGTAAGAAACTTGTAGGCTCGAAACCGCATTCAACCCGACATAAAGGATACTGAGAAGAAGAATTCCCACAACTAATCCCATAAAGATACCGGGGGTGAAATACTGATACTTCTCGAACAAAGGTCTTGTATCTGGTGCGTTGGTCGAGTTATCGGCCCTGACTCTAAAGTCTCTCTTCAAATCGATATGTGCGGTCGCATCAAATTCTGCTTGATAGATTGCTGACTCGGGCACATCTTGTTCGAGGACAAATCCGATAGGGGTCGTAGTATAGATGACAGTGTACTCTGGACCACTGGAAAGATGTTCATAGAAAACGCTATTAAGCATAATATCTATTGAAATATTAGTCATTGTTATCATGCATACTATCATGAGCGAATAGACAAACCTTGATCGTTGAGCTCCTCAGCTCTTGCTACTTTTCCAGTCGACAATGCACTGAAGGTTAATAGAGTGACACCGTTTCCATTGCCATTAGCGGACTCGAGCCCAGCGTTTCGTCGTTCAACTTTCTTGCCGCATGACTTCTCAATGTGCTCTGCCAATTCCTCGGCAAGATTTCCACCCTCATAAACAACATCCGTAACGGTATAAGTTGCTCGGACTCTAGAATCTGCGATTGCGGCTTTCATATAAGGAACTGAGTCGTAGGCTGTGAGGTCTGAGGCGGCGAGAGCTGCCTGTTGAATGATGATGTACACATCGGAAGGGCAAGTAGAAAGAAGACTCTTTGTATTTTGAAGAACTGATGAAGCAGTATCTAATTCTTGGCTTTCAATTTGCATCGAAGAGGGTAATCTGCCATTCGCAGGTCAGTAATTGCATGATAACGAGGCGAGTAGGTGTTGGAATCATAACTCACTCTGATGATGAGAATAAGAGGAAAGGGGATGTATCTTTGAATGCCTGCACTACAGCAGCGCAGCATAGTAGCGATCCAGCAATCGAGTACCGCATTTTGACCTTTGTCGTTGTAAAGTTGTGATGCGGAATGTTCTTGGTAATGAAGCTGTACCATTAACCTTCGATAAGTGCAACCTTGAGCTCACATACATTGATGACTAAGCGAAGGCGGTAAGTTCAGCCCAAATTATTCCTTCCCCAGAATTATTATTTCCAATCTCAAAACACATTCGATTCCTGGGTGCGCCAAAAGCAATCAATATCACAAATTAATCACGATGGAGTCCTCATTTATAGTTAAGCCTCGCCCCAAGAGATCAGTCTTGCCACCGCAGAAGAAGAAGAGAAAGTTCGACCACAAAATTGAAGAAATCAATTTCGATTTAAGTGCTCGCGAGGATTATTTGACTGGTTTTCACAAGCGGAAAGTTCAGCGATCAAAGAGGGCACAGGAGGAAGCGGAGAAGAAAGCAAGAGAGGAAAGGATTGTTATGAGGAAGCAGGTTGGTTACCTGTTGCGTTGGAGATGGTCAATTACTAATCTATTGGTATTAGTTACGGGAAGAGAGGAGGGCAGAGTTGAATGAGCATGTTAAAGCTGTGAATGCGCTGTTAGAGGATGTGAACGAAAAATTCGATGCTGGAGATGAAGATGGAGATGAATGGGGAGGTATAGAGGATGAGGAAAAAGATGAAGATGTGCAGGAAGAAGTGGTGGATCACGAAGAGGAATACATCGACGAGGATAAATACACAACAGTCACAGTTGAGGGTATAGAAATATCGAAAGAAGGAATCAAACGGACAGCAGATGAAGGCGATAGTGAAGATGGTGTAGAGAAGTCAAAGAAGAAGTTCACGAAAGAAGAAGAGAAGGTCAAGAAAGTTTGGCCCAAAAAACCACGAAAGAAGAAGTTCACATATGAAACCAAGGCGGAAAGGAAGATGACGAGACAAAAACAGAAGTCTGGGAGCAGAGCAGCAGCAGATGCGCGACGAGGTAATAATTAAAATGGAATCTATTAACAACTTCACGATCAAAACTCGCAGTAATATTTGGTATGTGACTTCGATATGGACCGAAAAGCAAATCATGTAAAAACAGCGTACCACCGCCAGCGCATACGAGGCTTAACTGTAATTATTCCGCAACCCATGCACCTAAAAATCTCTAGAACAGAATGTCCACTGTGACTCAAAAACCAGTTTAAATGTTGCCAATCTCCGCTTGGAAGTCCTCCAATTCCTTTTGCACAGTAGCATACTTCTTTGCCATCTCCTCGAACTTTGCCTCCCACTGATCGCGATCTTGTTCAAGAGCCTGGACCTTACGTTCGAAGTGACCGGCCTTGACATCGGTTTGACGAAGTCTGAGACACATTAGAATAAGCTTATGTTCCTTCTCATATGAAGATGTGCAGATGTGCAAAACTTATGAACCAAACCCCTATTCTCGTAGGAATTCTAAGAATCAACACTTACTTGTCGTTTGTCTCCCGGAGATTCTTATCGGCTTCCTCAGCTTCCTCTTCCAAGAGTTGTAATCTTCGTTGAAGAGTTTCGTTCTGTGTACCGTGTTGAGTGCCTTCCTCTGCCACAGCTTTGGCCTCCTTAATTCCGCTCTCTAATTTCTCGACTTCAGTTTCCAACAAGTTGTTCTTGTGTGTAAGGGATGTGATCTCTTGCTCCTTTTGGAGGTTCTCTTGCTCGAGAGCCTTGACCTTCTCCTGGAGCTCCTGGACCTTTGCAGCAGCTTCATCGGCCTCGATGCGGAGGGTGTTCATTTTCTAAACGGATCAGAATCAGTACATTTTCTTTGTAAATAGGGCTGGCTGGCGACTGTGATCTAATGAATGAAGATGGGGATTTCGCAGTCTTGAGGAATAATGGCGGGGTTAGTTTTATTAGTCTTACTTACTTCCTTAATGCGATCCATTTTGAAGATTTGTTTATTGTTTAATAAGAGTTATTGAGGATAAGTAGAAGAAGGTTTGATATCACAAAGAATATCTTATTTGGTATGGTTGGTGTTGATGGTATGAAAGAAGTTGAAGAAGTTGCGACTATACGAAATGTTGCGTTGCAGATGGGTAAAGGGTGAGAGAGACCAGAGAGTCCTATTGCCAACCGAACGTTTAAACAGGGGTGAATGGTTGGTCTGTGAGCAAGGGGTGCTCTGTACAGTAATAATAAGTTGTAACCTTGCAACCTTGTAAGGTTGACTTACGTAATCCATGGTTGAGTCAAAATAGTTGCCGTAGAAACAAATCAAAATAGATTATCCACTGATATTTCAATCACTCGAACGTCACAAAATCAAATCAAAGAAACTTCGGATTGGTAGAAGACGCGCCGACAACCTTTTATGATTCTAATGTAATACATTTGGTCAAGATAAATTGCATTAGAAAGAATCAAAAAAGAGAATTAAATCAGTATGTTTGCAACTCGCGATCAAGAGAATTTAGTTCATGGCCATCAACAAGTCGCCGCTTCTAAACCCCTCAATCAAGGTACAAGAAGTTTACAGCCAAAGACTCCAGGAAATAGATTCCCAAAGACACCATTGAAGCTTCCATTGAATGATGAGAATGCACCAGGAGGATTCGGAGGAAAAGGATCTGTACTTGGGACAAAAGGTAAAGGTTTGGGAAAGGATTCAGCCATTGATAAAAATGCTTTTGTTACACCTATGGGTAAGAATTTTCTACGGTATGTGGTCGGATCCATGGTTAACTTGTGATAGGCCCTCGAAATAGAGCTCCTCTTGGTATGAAAACTACCAATGCAAAAACCAAAGTATTCCAGACCCCCGCAGGCCCCGCACCTGAGAAAGAGCTCGAGAAGACTGTTTCCAAACAAACAAGTGCTCGCAGACCCAAGCACAAGGTCTCGGAGAAGATCAAGATTGATGTACATGGAGATGAGAGTCCTCTAAGAGATATTGAAGTCGAATATATGCCACCTCGATCTAAGGATCTCCCATACGACTCAGATGTCTTCCCTACAGGTTGTCTCAATTACGATATGCTAAAGCCTGAAAATCTTACCAAGGGAGCACTCAGCGACTACTACAACACCAATGACAAGAGTGGTAAATCAAAACTCGAGAGAGATTTGGAGAAGTCATCTGTTGAGCGTGCAAAGAAGACGGATGAACAAATATTGGCATCAATGGAAGAGGATTGGACTGTTGGTGATGTCCCTGAGACATTCAGAAATCCGAAAAAGAGAGCTCCAGCACAGCAAGCCAAGACTATGATTCTCAAGGAGCAGAAAACAAGAACTGCAATTCAAAATGGAGGTCCCGCAACGATTTCATCTCGCCGGGCTGTGTCCGCTCTGTCCAATCATCCAAGGTCGGGTGTGGAGCCTTTCAAGAGACCATCAACAGCGATTCCAAGACCAGCATCAACTTTCTTGACACGCAGAAAGACGCCCACTTTTGCCCCTGTTACGAATAATAGTATGCGTGCCACAGCAGCAGCAGCTAACTCTAGAAGCACCATTGGATATACCAAAGGAAGATCAGCTTCCTATGGTCTTCAAAAGAAAGATGCCCCTTCTGTCAGCTTGAAGAAAGAATCTGCCACGTTACCACGTTCAATCAGCAACTTGTCTCATGACTCAGATAGTACCATTACTCCAGCTCGTTTTGCTCAGAAGGAAAACTTGAGGGAAGCAGAATACAAAAAGTTGGATTTCTTGCGTGCTTTTGATGTTGACGAGGAATTGGAGCCGGCATTGAAATGTGGTTTATCGGAGTGTTTGATTAAGTTTGATGAGGATGAAGAAGACTTCGTTATGACTATTGGAGGTACTGAATAAAGTTTTTTATTAGGTTGGTTCATTTTTGTTCGATTATGATGGTCATGGTGTTATGAGGGTGAAGGGTGTTGCTTTGGAGTATGGACAAGATACCACGACTTGTATACCTAGGTGTGGCATGGTATACAACACTTTTCTTTTATATTATGGCTTGCGATTATATTTGTATGATACATTGTGTATTCTCTAAGGAAAACTTATGAATTAGTAATTAAGATATTTACCATACCTTAAACCAGAAGCCCTGGGAAACTGACGTAATGTGCTCCTATTTAAGCCTTTCTCGTTGACGTTCCAAGTTTTTCGTTTCAACGTCCTATACATGACTGATCATGTCAAATCATACATGAGTTCCTCGTATTTACCATGCCCAAATCCGTACAAAGCATCGGATGGGGACGGAATCTTGTATCTACCCACTACTTATCAAAATACCCAACGCTTTCTATATCTGCAATGAAATGTTGTGTAATAAACGCCATTATGGACGGAGTCTTGCAGGAAGGATTGATTCTAGGATGAAGGTTTGTGATTGTGACACCTGGTATGGATTTCGTGTACTTTATATAGGGGCCATAGATATACGTTTATGTTCGTTCAATCAAGTTTAAGTAGGATGTTTTCATCAGCCCTCTTCACCATCTTCCCTCCACCCCCAACTTATTGAGATCGTTTCTACTTGGACATTCGTTCAGGATAAGATGCAAGAATCTTCGTACTCTCATCCACAGAGGCGACACTCAAAAATCGTGTGAAATAGAATCTCGAACCCTTGAGCAAAGTCGATGTGGCACCACATGTACAATCAATAACGTTCTGCAAACCTTAAGCTTATGCTCGTAAACACATACCATTTCTTAAATGTTATTATATCACGGTTTTACATAAGCCCTTCGCTCCGTTCATCTCATCGCTTTCTCATCCTGGTCATAGCATTAACATTCGCATTTAATGCCAGCTTTCAGAATCCTCCACACAAAAGAGAGCACGTGCTACTCACGTAACATACTCGTAGGACAAAGAAATAAGGGGTTTCGTGGCTCAGATAACGAGGAAAAACCTGGTGGATTCTCATCCATTCGACCGCCTTAAAGACCACCTCACCAAGTATCTTTAGACGTGTCAGGAGAATCCCTTGTGATTTTGTAGGTACGCAGTTCTTGGAATATGTTTATCGTTTGGAAGTATCATACCACATACCACATGTGTTGTACTCAGGTAAGCCCTTTGATTACGTGGTACTTGTATAAAATTTCGTGATACTTCCATATGTTTGGATCGAAATAGTCATATCGAACTGAATGTTGAATACACATAACCATGGCGAACCCAGAGTTAGATATACCTAGCCAAGTTCCTTGAAATGTTGAATACAGAGATTCTAGAATAGTTTGATTTTGCAAACCTGAAGCCTTTGCGAGAAATGTATTGACTTGATAGCTTGAACTATCTACCTATTACTTAGCATGAGCCATTCCCTTTGACACCATCAATGAACTGAGCTCTTCTTGATCCTACGCTCTTCCGACGATTTAGGATGCATTGTACTGTATGTACTGTATCAAACTGAAAACGGACTTAATGTTCTCCCTTTGATGCGTTCCAAGAAGCACCTCGCCTCACCAACCAACAGTACCATAGTTCTAGTTCTATGTTACCTTGACCTTACAAGTAAGTACAATCAATCTACGATCATGAATCTTACCAACATCTTCCTATCACATCATAGGGTGAATAATATGAAAGATATTAACAGTAAAGGTAAAGACCAATAGTAACAAGGTACTCCTCTCTATACCTCCTAGACATCTATTGATATTAAGACAACTTTTATATCTGACTGTACAATCATCAATAAAATACACAAATTCCTTACCTTTACCTGCCATCTCCTTGAACCCTTACGTAATCCCCTATTTAGGTTAAGCACCATTATTCTTCCAAATCTAACCTATTATCAAAGCGAGAAATTCATACTACTGAACCTCAACTCCATTCAAACTTCCATTCCATTAACTTCAATTTTACATATTCACGAAAGAACCAACCTCCAGCGTCAAAAGAAACATCTTACACCTGTCGCAGATCAATTATTTCTCACCTGCCAATATTCGCACATCCACGACACCAAAATATTCGTCACTCTTATTATTTTACAAAGATCGAGAATCTCTTGAGTTAAATCTGTTCCTCGGGAAATTAAGTCGCGTCAATTTCAATAAACGCCTTTGCGCGTATTGGCCACCTGCCATCAATCCTCTCAATGCATGCGGTCGCATACTGATCTTATAACAAGAGATGGTGGTTGGCAGAAGGAAGGAGAGGTAGATCAATTATAGTCACACGATGTCTCGCGCATCTGGGGCGAGCTTCGCACAATTCTTTCCATCAGCTCCTCGAGCTGCGAAGGACAAAGCGAAGGAAAGGGAAAAATCAAAGGCTCAGCAGGCAGATCCACCCAGCACCCTTTCTGTTGCTGACACCAATATTAATGCGAAAGCTTTGACTGACAATGCATCTATCACACGTCTTTCAGAAGATACATCAATTTCCATAGCGGATCCTCCTACTCTGTCGACAGAAGATAACGAATCTGCACAAGGCGATATCCTGAATGGTGTAGGCTCAGCAAGTTCACACTCAAGTACTGGCTCATCCCTTTTCAGCGCCAACAGTCAACTTTCCAACAGCATGCACACGTTTAGTGGCTCTCGAAACGTTAACGATTTAACACCACTTACCAATGTGGACTCCTCACCTAATGGTGTTGCGAGTCCTGGCAATGCCAAGGCTGAGACGCCTATCACCGCTACAACTCGCGTCGCTCTTGATGGTACAAAACCTGAGCATATCGTCGCTACACACAATCCTGCCCCGGCAGAGAATACTCCCACCGAGCCACGAGTCCTCGCTCGAGACCCAACACGAGGTGTAAAGGGAAAAAAGTGCACATATGATCCTTTCCACGACCCTTCAATACATTCCACGAAAGAAAAGCTTAATCGTCGCCCACATTATAAGGAGTTTGGTTTGGTACGTATACAATCTGCTGCGGGGAGTGTCATCTTATGTGTGTGAGAATGTCTGGCTAATGGCTTTTCAGAAAGATGACGCTCCCCCAGCGGACCCGCGGCTAGCAAAAGGAAGCAGACTGTCGTATATCAATACTGATTACCACAATGCATTGTCACGCCTCAACCATTCGCCATTTATGCTACCGAAGTACAAATACAATCCGAAAAACCACTATGGACCAGGCCCACCAACGGAGATTGTTGTCACCGGATATGACCCATTAATAAATTTTATGAAGGTCACGAATGTTTTTACGCATTATGGCCAGATTGCGGAGAGCAGTAACAAATTACATCCAGAGACAGGCAGTTGCTTGGGCTTTGGCACATTTCGATATCGGGATACCAAAAGGAAGGATGGCACAATTTTAACTGCGGCCGAGGCTGCAAAGAAAGCAGTCATGAGAGGAAGTAGCGTGGTAGGGTTAGGACCAAGAATTAAGGTACAGTTCGATCCACAGGGAAAGCGCAGCACTCGTATGCTTGAGAATGCATTGGAAAAGGCCAAGCCCGAACCTTTACCCCTCCCCCCGAAAGAGCCACCACCTCCAAAATCCGAAGTTGTTAAAACCTCTGGACCTCCCCCGACCGCCCCAAAGGGTCCTGCTGCTCTATCTGGCAGACCTCAATTCAGACCAGGCATTGTGCAATCTGTGATTCCCACAAAACCGCGCCAGCAGACAATAATTGAGGACGAGCCCATTGCACAGCAATTGGAGGACGACCCGTACATATTTATTTCGAAGGACTTTGTCCCCGTTGTTCCGGCCACAGTCGTACATTTGAAGAAACGACTGAAGAATCATTTCTTAGAGGATGTTAGACTCGATAGAACAGGCTATTATGTGGTTTTTGCCCCCAGCGAAGAAGGGAGGTTCGAGGCTGAAAGGTGTTACGAATCTTGCAATCGCACAGCGCTATTTTCCTATGAAATGGTCATGAAGCTTTATAAATGGGGCACTGCTGGCCGAAGGCTTGACCATCGTGCACCCGAACGAGGACACCACCACCGAACTCATAGTCCTGATCCGCGCTTGACTGAACAAAAGAGGAAAAGAGAACTCGAGGAGATAAGAAAGGAAGAAGAGGCTGATCTTGAGGAGGAGAAACGTGAACGGGCAAAGAACTTTGATCCTGCACGTGAAGCTATAGAAGTCATCAAACGGGAATTGATGACGCATCTTATGGACAAGGTCAAAGAACGGATAGCAACTCCAATCCTTAGAAATTTTATGGATCCACTGAATCACGTGGCCAAACGACGGAAATTGAATATTCATGACCCGAATGTGAAGTTGCCATTTATCGAGGAGGAAGATCAGGATGATAGTGCCGCCATCGGCACCCCTAACTCAAGATTTGAGGACCGCAATGTTTCAACCACAGGAAAGGTCAACATTACAGCTTTGCCTAGAATCCGAAAGAGGGCGAAAGCAGATAAAAAACGTAATGTTGGCTTTACCGATCCCTTTGCTAGGCCATCACGGAAAGCCTATGTTCGACCTATGCATTTCCTTATGGGCATGGAGGATGAGGATTCGGATGATGATAATGAAGCTCGTTCTAGGACACGAGGCACTGAAGAGATAGAGTCACGCCCGAGAAGTCGCATGAGTACCGATGATGAAGCTTCAGATGACGATACGGATTCAATCAGCCATCATTATACTAAAGAGAGATCTCCTTCTGTGGATACCAGGGACGGAGACTCTGTTAGTGACGTCAATCTATCTGAGCCTAATGTACCATCAAAGAAGCGAAAACTAGACTTGCACGTGGAGGCTGCGAAAAAGCGTCAAAAGAAGACTGATGAAGAACTTTTTGGCGTTTCTGTGGCTAAAATTGAGCCTCTTCCAGAAACTCCAATTCTTGAGGCAAGCATTCCTGATCTTGATGGTTTTCAAAAGACAGAATCTGAGACAGAAGCTGCTTTGGCTGTTGCAGCGAAAAAGAAAGCCGCAAAATCGGCAAAGAGGAAGAAGTCTAAGAAGCAGATATTTGAAGAAAGGGAAGCCCTTAAGAGACAGCAAGAGGGTATCCCGGATAATGAAATTGTGCCGGAGGAAGTCGAGGAGTCCGAGTTTGAGGAAAATATCGTCGATACCGCACCCGTGGAGACATCCGTCGAATGGGGTATGTCCGGCGAAGCACCTAAACCCACTGTTGATGACGATTTTGAAAATATCCTCGATATCGATGGACTGCAGAATATTCTCAAGGATGACGAAGATGCTGGACCAGCATTTGAAATCTTTAAGACTGACTATAAACTTA
The DNA here is from genome assembly GCA_002909645.1 of Monilinia polystroma. Classification (NCBI taxonomy): domain Eukaryota; kingdom Fungi; phylum Ascomycota; class Leotiomycetes; order Helotiales; family Sclerotiniaceae; genus Monilinia; species Monilinia polystroma. The sequence continues at coordinate 12,746 of PDUE01000649.1, forward strand.
GCGACCCTGTTACCTGGGCATGGAGACAAGGGCAAATCAAGGCTCTGAACCGAAATGGATACAAAGGTATTGTCAAGGATGAGACTACTGTACCTGGATACTATGTGGAGACTTCGACGGGCTGTGCTCGGACTGAAGGTACCAAGAAGATTCTCAATTCTGAAAAGTCTCTTTATCTTCCTCATCGTATCAAGGTTCAAAGAGCACGTGAGGAACGCGAAGCACAGGCGAAGAGAGCCGGCAAAGATACTGTTGCAGAAGCAGCCGAAGCAGCCAAGCTTGCGGCAGAGAAGCTAATCGCCAGAACATCTGGTCGGGCTAACCGTGTCAACAACCGTCGTTTCTTTGCCGACCTCAACGATCAAAAGAAGACTCTCGGTGGTGATGCTGATGTCCTGCGTTTCAATCAACTCAAGAAACGTAAGAAGCCTGTCAAATTTGCTCGTTCTGCTATCCATAATTGGGGTCTTTATGCCATGGAGAACATAGCTATGAATGATATGATCATTGAGTATGTTGGTGAAAAGGTTCGACAACAAGTCGCGGATCTCCGAGAGAATAGATATCTAAAGAGCGGTATCGGAAGTAGTTATTTGTTCAGGATCGATGAAAATACTGTTATTGATGCAACAAAGAAAGGTGGAATTGCAAGGTTCATCAATCACAGTTGTATGCCCAACTGCACTGCAAAGATTATCACGGTGGAAAAAAGCAAGAGAATTGTTATTTATGCGCTGCGTGATATCGCACAGAGTAAGTTTCATTCAATCTGAATCCTTTCATGACGTAGGCTAATGATATTCTCCAGACGAGGAACTCACCTACGATTATAAATTCGAGCGTGAAATTGGTAGTACAGATCGCATTCCATGTCTATGCGGTACACCTGCCTGTAAAGGATTCCTCAACTAATCTTTTCTTTTTCGTTCCTTGCTCATATATTTTCAACATCGGCATTTGAGAGTCGGCCTTTGTGATTATACCATAAATCCTTCCGATTTAATCATTTTGGGAGTCGTTCCTCTGTGCTTTCGTCGTTTTACACGCATAAATTCATGGGAGTGGGAAGGTTGGGGGTTATTAAAAAAAACATGTACTCTTTTCAACACACCGAGTCGTTCAGGCGTTGATAGTGTTTTCTACTTCTTTTTGATTTTGACCCAAAGATAATGGCAATTTTCTCTATAATTCGTGGAGGAAGACTGGTACGATAGCAATGGGAGGGTCAGAATGGGGGTGGATGACAAGCGAGGTTCGAGATGCTAGAGCTAGGATTGGCATCTATGTATTTGTTGTAAGATTAAAATTTACCCCTTGAGAGTAGCCAGGGAAATTACCATGCCGAAAGGACTCGAGTTGATTCGGGTGGTCGGTTCTATGTTAGCTGGTTAACAATTAACCTTAGCATGTGGATATGGAGAAATAGATAGTTCCATGTCTAGAGATTCTGAATCCAGATTTTGCGGATCTAATTTGATTCATTCAAAGTCTACCTACCATCTGTTTGTGATAGCATATCTAATTTTGATATCAAAAGATGCTCTTGGAATTTTGGTCTACAAACTACTGGTGAGAAATATGCACGTTGTTCAAGGCAAGACTTGCCAATAATGCGCATTCAATGTCTTCCTTTCAGTTGCCTTGCATACCTACCTAGGTAATTATACACAGGATGAGAGAGTGTACACGTGATATATATTCCTAATGCTCTCTCACGTCTCGACTTCGCCCTCAGTCAAATATATCGCGTATTGGAGCGCTTTACTTTACCCTTTTTGATTTGTGGTCTATATAAGAGCTTGAGCTTGGTTCGATGTTGGGGTATTCGTATCGTGGGATGGAGTTGAATGGGGTATATGGGGATAGATCAGGGTAGTGGTAATAATGGTAATAGATAGGAACTCATTTACTGAGCATTTCATATTGGAAATGGGAGGTTGGAAACTGATGGAAGGGCTGGAGATTGCTTTGAAGAGGGGAGTGAATGGGGATGGGGATTGGGTTGTCTAAATGGTTATGTAAAGTCTCTTTGTAGGAGGGAGGTTCGAGATTGGAAGGATGAAAGAATCGGTGGGGTTTTTCGTGAGACTGCATTATGGTGTATGGTTTGATATCTAGGGTGGAGTTAGGGGCTGGGAGATTGGAGAATTGGGGGGCTGGAAGGGGTTTAGAAAGGTGACGATGGATTTGGATGGATAGTGGTGGTGTCGATATTGTGGTGAGATCATCAGAGCATGTGGTATCTATATCCTGGAGATGAAATATTGTATCTGGAAGGAAGTCATCGCAAGTAAAATTATCTTGATTGCTATTTGTACCTAACCCGGTGCTCCTTTTCCTCGTAGTGATATGACGATGAGAACCATTGGGCTGGGCTTGGCGATTGGTGTATCTGGTGGCCTTTTGTCGAGACTCTGGTCATCGATAGTAGATTAGAGGACTCGGATTTACTTTGTTTCCTGGTCTAATTAAATGGTCTGGAGGACTTCAAGAAGAGGAGTTTGGATTGCGTGTGCATGGGAGGCCCTATTTCAGTGATAGATCAGGATGGGTAATGTGAGAACATTTGGTCCTTTGGGTATCATTCTATTTCCTCCTCACGATTCCGCAGCGCGGCTCTATTTTCTTCATCTAGCGTTTTAGATATTTTTTTTCCTGTGTCTTGAAGCCTCACAGCAAGCCATCCTATACAATTGCCTCTTTCTCATCTAATACCCTTTCTTGCTCATCGAGCGCCAACCAACTTTTCTGATCCGAAATAGTCCAGAGCACGCATTAATCCTCAGTATCATCACTCAATTTAAACCAAATGTCCTGGCAATAAGAAGTTTCCAATACCCTCCTTAACTCGGTACTCATGTCCGCAATTCGCACAGACTAAACTTCCCTCGTCAATTTCGGTCTCCATGAGAAGCGTGTGTAGTTCTTTCATCATCTTTTCATCTTCTTGGAGGGCTTCTGGAGTGGGTGGTGTTGGGGGAAGATCTGGGAAAGAGAGCTGGGTGCATGTTAGCATTCTCTGGTTCGAGTATTCGCGTTTCTCGGGTTCAGTGAAGTACGAGGGTGCTAGGTTGAGAACATACCTCGGAAGCAATAATACACAGAGCTTTCCAATCAATCCTCGGCAAAATATTTAATAGTAAAGCGGTATTCAGTTGCATATCATTGCTAACAAGTGAACATTCTTTGGGGTGCAAAGGGAAACTCGCGCTGGTGGATTTACAAGCTTTGACGGCGCAAGTGAGGAAGTTAAGGGTTAGGAGCTTCATTTTTGGGAATTTGCGCTTTGCGCAATGATGGTAGATCAATTCTTTCGTAAATGACTGATCCCGAGAGTTTTGTTCATATGCGAGAGAGAGGTGAAAGTAAGGACTGACAAGGCAGTAGAGAAGGAGGGTTAGAACTTTGAAGTTCTGACGTGAAGGAAATATTTTTTTGCGTTTGCGGGGTTGAGATAAGATTAGATTAGATTCTGCGCTAGTGCGCTAGCGTTTATCTTGACTTCACTTCATTCAATGCACATGTTCCCTCTCCTTATGTCAGACTTTAGTTGGAAAAGCTACCATCTGGGCCCGCGGCATTGTATGTATCGAGGCATTAGATTTTTTACCTACCCAGTCTCAGCCAGATGCATGGTGGCTCTTAATCAGCGAATGAAGACTCTTTTCAAATTATTATCATGATGGCCTATAATCCCGGATCCTCTCTCAGAGAAACGATGAAGTTATGCCCTCATCTATCGGAAGTATATGCAATCAGATATGAAAGTTGAAAAAGATACTCATGGCTCAATCCAAACTCCAAACTAACCCTGTATATTGATGCAGTTCATTAATCAGGTGGTCTACGACGAGTGATCAACGGCCAGCTGCAGCCAACCCCCAAGCCTAGGTGAACAGCAGCTTCCTGCCTAATAATTATATCTAAAGACTCGGGAATGAACAGCCTTTTCAGCGGTAATTTTCACGGCATCAATTTGGATAAGAAAGTCAATTTATTCATGCCTCTAGATATGATGACTACCTCTTCGTGAATATTCAACTGTGACGTCTTCAAGATGCCCATGATGGAAAGAGAATTGAACAGCTACGACGATAACCATGATTCTGACGGCTCATTCGTCATTTTTGCACACAAACTTCACCTCTCAACACCTAATTTTAAGTGAAGTATAACGAAAGTATTAGCCACGCATTATCTGCTTGAGCGAGCTGTTTCAGACAACACAAGATACAAACAGTCCTTTTACTTCGTTGTTTCTGCATCGACCATTTTATTTTGATCATACAACACAACTGCAAGGACCAAGTGCTATCACTTGAATTTTAATCATGGATGTATTTGCAAATCAGTTCCCAAAATTTCAGTCACCATTTCAAAGCACGGAAGGTGGTTCTTTCCAGATACAGGCGGACTACACAAATCGCGACGGAGAAAAGATCCAAACTCAAACCGCTTCTCTCAAGATTAATGTGCAGACTCTGAAAGTTTTAAGTGGTGAGATTTCCTACTTTTCCTAGATAATTTCAAGGGTTATCATCTAAAACGCAAGCTAGGCAACAACAATGCGACTGATGATGCTGCCATGTCAGGACTAGAATAGCCCATGGCTGGAATCGCAAATAGTTTTGCCAGCCAGAAGAATTCGAAGCCACCTTCATCTATTAACACTGGTGACATTCAGCAACAAGCTGATTTGGCACGTATACTACAGCCAACAATTCGAGCTCTGCAGTCAGCAACAGACAAAACAATCAACGAATGCGCGAAGAGAAACGGTATACACTGAGCCCCAACTAAGCCTAGAGTAAAAAGTACATCTCGTAGTCAACAAAAGCTTCTAGGAAATGATAAGGTCACCTTACCGAACCACCTAGGCAACCGCACTGTCACTGCCCCGAACTTAAAGCCCAGGAAAACGAAGAAGAAGAAGAAGAAGAAGAAGAAGAAGAAGAAGAAGAATGGTGCGGGTAAGAACCAATCTAATAGTTCAACTAAGGTTCTGTCAAGAAAACTAAAAAGAGAAAGTCTAAGAACAAAGAGGGGACCCTTGCAGAGAGACTCACCCGTCGTCTGGAATCAGATGCTCTGGTGACTTCCAATGCTGAGAAAACTGCCAAGGAGACGACAAACAAGTTCAAAGACATGCATGATCAGGCACCGAATCCAAGAGAATGGCAGACTTTGTACGAACAGGAGTACCAGGCGCGTAATGCGGTGCTAAGAGCAAGACAGCTCAGGGACGAGCAGGCATTGTTGTCTGCTCTGGATGGTTTGTCTCTTGGTGGGTCAAACAGCACAGGCGATGATTACGATTTGATTCTTCGAGTTTGGGGTATATTACATGGGAGAACAAAATATTGTGCACTTGACTGGTATATGATTTGCTAGGATTTGGTCACTATGTAGAATGGTATTGGAGTTTCTTGGTTCACGCAATCTCGCATCTTTTAGTGTCGATTAGAGGATGGGGTCATACATGTGTGCTCTGGTTCTTATTTGGTGGTTCTTTGCGAGGAGATATTTCAACCGCTCTATCTGGCACATCTATCAGAATGAAGAATTTCAATCTATGGTACATGCTTTTCCATCCTGTATTCAGAGACCTCTTCTCCATGCCAGATGTCGTACGCAGGTTGAACAATAGTCCAGGCTATCAGAATAGATACAAGTTTCCAATGTTCTAGATGAGGGTATGAAATTATTCATTGTGGGTTCATTGCTTGGTTGCCCTTATCTATCTATTCTTTCAAGGTTTGAACAAATTTCATTATTAGACTGGAATTAAGACTATTAGAACCACCTACACCTGTACATGTGATCGAAAATGGAAAAGACGATCAGTGAAACGTACAGAAATATGAAGTATATAGGATACAGAAAAAGACAGTATGAACAACACAGACCACACCGTACCTCTTCCATAGACACACATACATATCTACCTACCCAAAGTCCCACCCCACATCAACCCCCCAGTGAATACATACCCAAACAATCCTCCCCTCACCATCAAACATCTCATCGTGTCGCCTTGGCGCAGTTGGTCGACCACTGCGCTGTAATCATCTTCGGGTGAGTGAGTGTCACTGATAACAGTCGCATTCCGCAGTTGCTGTTTCTTATAAAATCCCGCGGGGATTTTCCCAAGCGCCTAGATGCGCCTAAGTCTGGTTTTTGCCATTTTGGTTGTTGTTTTTTTTTTGGCACTTTTGGGAGCAGGGGGAAGAGGGAGGGCGAGGGAGGGCGAGGGAGGTGGAGAACGAATGAGATGGAGGGGGGCCAGTGAATTTTCCTTTAAATGTGTCTTTTTGTGAATACTGAAGCATTTTTTCGTATCTATGCTCAAATATGGATGGAGCTTTTGATGAATAGCAGGTAATATGAACTTGGTAGGGTATGATTCTGTGGTTAATGATTTGCATTGAATTTGACGCAGTGAGAGTCAAAATCTACTGTTTTGATACGGTCCTGGCTAGCCACACGGTCTGAGCATTATGAGTTTGCGGCATGCAGTACAGTACAGGAATTAAGTGGTGCAGTTTATATTCAAGAAAGTGCAATTACGGTAAAAGTGATACATTCTTTGTTGGTGGATATCAGTTCTGTTAAATATTTGAAAATTGTACTGCAGCATTCATGGAATTAATTTGGCAGAAACCTTCGTGCTTCAATGGATCTGCTGGCTCTGTAAACTTCTACTCGGTCTTGGAGGTGGCTAGCCTGAATGCTACAATGTATCATCATCGATAGCAAGTGTTTATGCCTTGAAAAAAACCTCTCATGTAGGATTATTATACTATCATACTGCACACTCATTCAACGAGTCTCTATCTTTTGTAAGAAATTCCCCAGTGGCTACTCTTCCTGCTTCAACCACCACCCATCAAAGACGAGATATCTCTATAGGAAAGTATGAATCGTATTTCAGACAAGTAGAAAGTGTGGCAACTTAGAGAATGACTAGTAGAAACGGGTTGTGTTATTAATACTGAACCTGTAGCTTTGCGAATGTTCTAAATAATATTTATATGGTGAACCCTCAAGAAAATATATAATCCTCTAGGCTTTCGTCTTTATTTACGTACGGTTCAGTTGATCGCGCTCTTATATTCACTCCTTCTCACATACACTCGAAATCGTTGATGAAAACGCGACACGGACACAAGCAGTCGGCTGTATTGAGATCTAGACTTCACTTTTTGTTTTATCTAAGGTAACCTGGAACCAACCTCCCAGATTCCCGTGCTTGATCTTCTAAAATCTAGGAAGTGATATATCATGCAAACTTTATACGCATTGAATTATATTTGTTGGTGGGTCGGATCATACGTCTCACACATCGAGCCTACTTACATCTTACTACAACATGACTTCTTCTCTTGCAGTCGAAATGCTTCTACCAGACCAGAGTTTACCTCCTGCATCGCTATCTACCGTTCATCTAAACACTCAGCCTGAGAAAACCAAAGAACTGGGTGGAAATGACAGCACGCTGATTTCCTTGCCGAATCTGATTGATGAAAATTCATCTACCGATATGCCATTAATTGAGAAACTAGAGACTAAAGATCAATCTCCAACCAGCCAACCAGGTCATCCCATAATATTTCATTTCATGAGACACGCAGAAGTAATACCTATCTGCTCTAAACTACGAACGACGAAAGAGCAAAGCTAACCATTACTTCTCAGGCCTACCATAACATCGGTACTGGACCCAACCGCTTCAAAGTCTTAGATCCCAAACTCACACCCAGGGGAAAACTGCAATGCGAGCAAGTAAGACCCACGTTCCCCTCAAAGAGTAACATCCGAGCCATCTTATGCTCTCCAATGACACGTACCATCGAAACAACCCTTATCACCTTCGAAGATGTTTTGAAAGGCAGGAACATAAGAGCCACTGCTGATTCTTCGTTTCGAGGTAAGAGACCATAGCCCTAAGTCACAGTGGACGCGATGACTAACATTTTACACTGTTAGAACAAGGTAAAGGAGAAAGTAGTACTGGTTCTCCATTGGCTGAGATCAAGGAAAAATATGGAGAGTATATTGATTTTGATAAGCTTGTGCTACCTGGTTGGGAGGTTAATACTGAGAAAAGTGCTATCGCTAGAGCTCATAAGGTCAAGAGGCAACTTTTCGATTTCGCCAAGTCGACACAGGAGAAGATTCGAGATGGAGAGATTGTCATATCGAAGGATGTGCCATATGAAATAGTCATTGTGTCCCACGCTGCATTTTTAGAGAAGATGCTAGGAGTAGAATTGGGTGGATGTAAGTAGAGAGTTTCTTATTTTTGTTTTTGATCAAGATTTCTTACTTCAGGGGTTGGTACGACGTACAATTTTTAATCATTCGAACACTTTTTTCGCGTTTGGGCTCTACTCCAGTCCGCAAAAGCTGACCACCCTCACCTCAAACGCCCCCCTTTTTAAATATTACGCTAATATCCTACATTGTAGGTCGCAATACCAATAAGAAATTCGATGGTTTCTACAATGTCGACATAAAGTCTTTCTCCTTCGACACCATCGATGGACCAGCCGGGGTTAAACATGGTTTTACTCAGACAGCAGAAAGCAAAAGGAGAACGCTTGCTTTACGGGCAATTGGTTCTTCTCTGAAGAAGGTTTTAGCTCCTCCTCTTACAGAGGCAGCCCTTTGAGAGTTATGTAAATGTTGGGTATATGTTGGGTAAATGCTTCGAGGTGGGTTCGGGGGTAATAGAGTAACATCCTATGACAAGGTGGTAGTTTGTGGATCTTCGTGACATTAGAATTGGCGGATGGCAGATAGCGGAAGAATATTTTATGCGCAGATTTTCGTGTCTCGATCCATGATGGGCTACTTTTAGTCTAGAATGAGAAACTATTACCAAGGTCGTTGAGAAGTTTCAGGCGCTGATAAGTTGCTATTGGTGATTTCAACGCCACGAGAATTTTTTTGATATGCTTATGAAACTAATTTAATGTCCCGTTCCGAGGTTGTACATTTCACCGAAACCTTCTTAAATGATAAAAAACCAGCTTGGTTATACCAACGACCCTTCAAACTTACAAGTATATGATGAGTGAGTGCAATATACAGCCAGGTGTAAGTATAGAGCTATAAACCTGTAGCTAGAATGTTATGTGACTGCGAAATGGACGGACAACGATCGCAACATATCAATCCAGGATGCTTTGTGCAGAAAAAACGCCCATAAATAGTCCTTACCCTTCCAAGAGCCACAACTTTCCAGAATTTGCTCATCACTACGAGTATATTCCACTTTCTTTCTTAGAGACCAAAGCCCCCGACCGTATTCCCCCCTTTCAAAGAAGAAAACACAAAAACACCAATACCATCATTGCTGTGAATGGCCCACAAAATCTCTCCGGGGGTACATTGCTTCCTCTTTGACGCCATTTAGAAAGCTTTCAGATGACAGTCAGAAGCTTGAAGAGGCTATCAAGCAATTATATAGCCAGGGAGATGCGCACTGCCCGAGCTCCGTGCCTGAAGATCTTCAACTAGCATCGACATCAGTTAAAGATGGAACCATCAAACTAGATGGAGGATTATTCAGCTTGCACCAGGATAATAGTTTCGGGAAAAAAGAAGTGAAAGACTACACTAAGGGATTGCCACTAGTTTTCGGAATTTTAGGAACAGATGCTGAACTTCCGGAGGAGCAGCTAATTCCAAGTTTGTTTCTGAATCCAAAAACTTCGGACTCTTAAGTTTATAAAGAACTCAGATAGGCAGCCAATCAAGATCTCATGAATCATAAGGAGTAGATCAAGCTAGTGATACTTTGTAAGTGTAACGCCAATCACAATTTCAAACCCTATACTCTGAATATCACTAATTCATCATCTGAAGAGAAGTGATGACTAGAATTAACCAATACACCTACACATAACGTCACTGAAATATTGTGAAAGTGCAATGGTTGCAATTAAAGGGTAGACCGGCGTGGCTGGCAAGCAGGGGGTTCATGCTAAGTATGAAGACCAGTACCCTATATTTGTACGGAGAGTTGAGATAAGGTTAACATCAATCATTGAGCTTGTTTGCTTAAATTGATTTTCAATTTGATGAGGCTGAGGTCAAGGTTCAATTTCATAATGTTATCCTCATCAAACGAAAGGTGGTGTTCAGACATGAAATGCAAGGTGTCCTTCCTGTCTCTTTTGATTGCAATGATAATTGATGTGAAGTTTGAGTTGAGCACTTGGTGACATATAAACGATGATGACATAAGCAGATCTACCATCCAATATTGATCCAAGATGTGGAGGCTTCGATCACGTTTCACAGTATCGCCTCGTGCACTCCAACCTACAATCTTATACCCAAACTTATTTGATACTTCATTGATATTAAAATATAATTACAGAACAAGATCACTTCATGGTAGTCGAGTATGACCGAATCTCCATTCAGTGTTTGCATTCATCACATGATAGCAATTATAACTTCAGGTACCTATCTATAGCTACCGATCGCGATATGCAGTCGGAAGTTGATTGAGCAAACGGGAAACATCCGCCAGCTAAGAACTCGGTTGTTCCTTCACTCCTAGCTGTTACTCAAATAGCTAATTGTCGGTGCTACTACGTATATCATATCATCTGAAATTGCTACTAGCTGGAGTGGCTGGAGTAGTTGATCTCAAACATTGTGGGGTAGAAGTTCATCGGATGACGGTTACTGATGATATAATATACCTATGAGATATTATTGAAGCAAAATAATAGCCATGAACACTTCTTCCCTCCCAGCCTCCTTGACTTCATTTGTTCATTTGTTTCTAATCCGATCATTGACCAGTTAGCTATTGATATTAGTATGTTGATAGTGGTTAGCGTCCCGATTATCACCGAAGTTTTGCCATGAAGCCTTTTGTTTCTCTCCGCGACAGAACCGCGTACTAAATTATCACCACGATGGAACAATATTGATATTATTCATCTCGTGGAACACTGACATGGCAACTTTATTGGGAAGAGATCAAAACTTCACATGACTTGGACTCTTCTTGCTATCGTCCTATCGCGAGTGCCTGTCGATGAAATTGGATCATTCATTCCTTCGGTAAAAGACTGCTGACTGAATTGAAACTTTACGTACATATACTCTGCCTTTCAGAGTGGTCTCAAAGTTTGGCTCGACCATATAAGTATTATATGGCCAAATCATCGAGTAACGTTGCAATACCCTTTTCATTTCATAAATTCTCTTCATTAAAGTATTTCGAATTTGATGTATCTGATGTATTTTTATCCCACCAAGTGGCTTATCGGCAATCTTCCCACCCCTGATGATCGACCGGGCATTTGATATTCAATAGCTTACATGTGCCGGGAAAAGTTTGAAATGCATCATAACTTCAATCCTTCAGGAATGAACTCTTCAGTTTCCGTGCAATATACCATTTCCAATTCAAAGAACATATGAAGTTTTGGCCACACACATATTGAATTTCATCAATGAGAAGTCATTTCGGCACCCCCTTGCCTCCTTAAGCAATGGCCTGTGTGGGTCTGGAGCGGACACTAGGCGTTGGAATGTGTAAATCTTAATTCTGGGAAATCGTAGATGTTGTCGTTTGACCTTTTACCTTTAAGTTTATACTCGATTGACATGTTGTGTGTGACACTCGATTAATATGTTACGATTTGAAATAATCATTTATCTGAGTAAGGTTTGGTCACCTTGTCAGGTACCACAAATTCACTGATCTTTGAAGGTCTGATTATCGATGATTGAAACGGGGGTCGTAAGTATAAGAAGTCGGGTAGATTACTCTATCTCAGAATGAAGAACACTTTGAAGGACTCAAGGTTTGACTCATCATCACTGCCTTTGACCATCGAACTTCTCGAACCTTCTCATTCATCTTAATTCTATTTTATCTGAAAGCATACTCTGCTTTACATACGTCCTTATTTGCCATGTTTTCATTTTTCAAGCTTGCGCCTTTAGTGGGCGTCCTGGCTGGTATTCCTTCCGCGATTGCTGGTTTCGATCCTGCTTCACAGAGTAACATTGCTGTATATTGGGGTGAGCTTACCTGACACCCCTTGATACGATGGACTTCGAGTTTGAACTAAAACACGGGATAGGACAAAACTCATATGGTCAAGGAACTGGTGATTTTGTGCAGCAACGCCTTTCTCATTATTGCGAAAGTAAGTTCCCAAAGATGAATTCTACTTGCCAACAACCTGACAAAGACTAGATGCGGAGATTGATGTACATATATGTCCTAGTATAGATATTCCTGAACAATTCTAACTGGAATTCAAGATCATTCCACTGGCATTCTTGTATTCCATCAATAAACCAGTTCTCGATTTCGCTAATCAAGGAGAGATATGCACGGCAATTGCAGGATCTTCACTCTTTTATTGCTCAGAGCTAGAGTAAGCATCCGCTTTTACCTTTATATCTAGTACACTGTCTGAATATCTTCCAATTTTAGAGCCGACATCACTACGTGCCAGAAAACATACGGCAAGACGATTCTACTTACCATTGGTGGTGCCACTTATAGCGAAGGTGGTTTTACGTCCGATGCTGCTGCGATCACCGGTGCGAATAATGTTTGGTCATGGTTTGGACCATACAATCCCGATGTAGCACGGCCATTTGGAACCGCTGTTATCGATGGTTTCGATATGGACTTTGAAAGTGGGAATTTAAATATGCCAGCATTCGCAAATCAACTCCGCTCACTAATGAATGCAAATAAATCCAAGACCTGGATTCTCTCAGCCGCTCCACAGTGCCCCTACCCTGACGCCGCCGATGGACCCATGTTAGCCGGAGCAGTATCATTTGACGTTGTCTGGGTACAATTCTACAACAACTACTGCGGGGTCCAATCATATGTTCCCGGCGCATACAGCCAAAACAGCTTCAACTTTGAAACTTGGGATACCTGGGCAAAGACCGTATCTCTAAACCCTAACGTCAGAATCATGTTAGGGATACCTGCCAATACAGGTGCTGGCTCTGGGTATATATCTACAGCCGATCTTGAAGGTGTAATCACCTATTCAAAAACCTTCTCTAGTTTTGGTGGTGTGATGGTATGGGAAATCACTCAACTCTACGCTAATCCTGGGTACCTTGATGCGATCGATAAAAATCTTGGGGGCCCACCAGCAACAGTACCCGTTAGTACAAGCACGGTCCCAGTAACCTACCCCACTACTTCTACTACGACCCCGACAACTCTAGCTACGACAACTCCAGCTACGACAACTCTAGCTACGACAACTCCAAGCTCGACTCTCACAACTGTGACTTATATTCCTCCTACAACTACCACAGCTCCTAGCTCAACTCTCAAAACCGTAACAACCACGAGCACGATCCCGACCCCTCCTCCTAGTAACGGTGGCGGTGGCGGTGGCCTCGTAAATCCATGGAATCAATGTGGTGGAATAGGTTGGAACGGTGGAACAATTTGTACAGGAGGAACAACTTGCGTCTTATACAGTGTTTGGTATTCACAATGCAATCCCTCTCAGTTTCTTGTCTAGTGATAAGAGTGAAATTATTTAGCTTGAGGCTTTCATGGCCCGCTAGCAACACTTTTTTAATTGGCTTTCGCCTTTGTATTTTTTCTAGACCCCTTTTTAAATAATCTTTTTATTCAATTCATTTATGTATTTTTAGCTTCCTTTATTATCTAGCTGCTTGGCTGGTCCACAGCTCCGAAGAACGCCTAAAGTCGTTTATTGGGAGGAGATAGAGATATAGATAGAGGAGATCTTCTTATTCGAAATTCTCATCGGGAATTTCATTGGCGCTTGAATAGATATTGCATTTCACTGTACACACAGCGTTCAAAGTGCTTCCTCCTAGAATAACATTGTTCAAAAGTATTTTGGCCTACGTTTCCCTAGATATAATTCCAACATTACATCAGAGCTAACCAGAACATTTAATCATTCTGGGACGGCGAGCAGGGTTCTATAGGGGGGCAAATCATTTATCATTTCGTCGCATTCGCTCGATAATTTCTTATGATCCCAGGCATGATCCTAGATATTCGTATTCCATGATATGTCTTGCCCCTATAGATGAAAACAGTCATCGCATCTATACTAGTGTTGCCATTAGTATTTTCTGTACTGGGTATACGGGCTAGTATAGTGGTATGTATAACTTCTCTTTTTGAAAATATATCTGTACTTAGTATTGAATTCTATATGACTGAAAATCTCCTATATTATAAGAATAAGTCCCCTACCCTACATCCCGCTACCCCCCCATTCCGCCACCCATTTTATACCAAAAACAGCCATTTCGACCTATTAATAACTTTATAACAAATGAAGCTATCAAATTGAAATTTGGAATATAACTTTATAATAGGATT
>PDUE01000649.1:27188-65247 GCA_002909645.1 Monilinia polystroma
TATAAGAGAATGAAATCTCTAATGTTTTATTTATATGTAAATCCCATACAAAATTGAACATTTTTTTTAAAATGCTGATAATTTTTTAATAAAAATTATTAAAAATGATTTGTATGTTTTTATATGATTATAATAGAATATAGATTATACGTTATAATTAAGTTTTTATTTATAATTATACATTTTCTTATATAAATTATTTATGAACAAAACATATAATTCCAAATAGATCATTAACCACAAATTATAATATATATTTAAAAGAATTTATTATATCGGAAATTGTATAAAAGTTTCAAAAAAACATACAAATTATTTTTAATAATTTTTGTTAAAAAGTTATTGGCATTTTAAAAAAAAATTCAACTTTTTATGGGATTTACATACAAATGAAAAACTAAAGATTTTATTCTCTTATAACTTTTTTTTAAAAAAATCGTAAAAATTTAATTCCTTTTGAAATCTATTAACAATCCTATTATGAAGTTATATTTCAAATTTCAATTTAATAGCTTCATTTATTATAAAGTTATTAATAGGTCGAAATGGCTGTTTTTGGTATAAAATGGGTAGCGGGATGTAGGGTGGGGGACTTAATTAGGTATAGAAGGCTCATTCCAGATTTTAATTAGGCTTAAAAATAACATTCCAAATCGAAATTTAGTATTTCAATATATTTCTAGTGACGTTGAATTTTGTTATACTCATTGAAGTATTTATGAATTTGTATTATATGTACGGAAGTTGTAACTAATAATCCAGTATCAGCCACCGTTTCGATTATTCCTACCAATAATTTAACTATGTCTTCCAATATTATATTATTATATACGTTCCTAACCTATATCATAATATAAATCCTGTGCCCTCCCACAGATATATCGTAGTAGCGAAGTGGTACTATGCCTTTCAAATTGATTCATGCTGGATCTCAGGATGTATAAGTTTATGGTGACATGGCTGGGGTAGATCAAAAGATGATGAGGAACTGTATATCATTCCTGGAGATCATTTTGATAGAAGCTTATGTTGCGTGAATAGTACCCAAAGAAGATCTGCATTGATTCTATGGATTATGTAAAACTTAGGTATAATTAAAAGCCCTGTTCACAGTCGGCTCTCAGTGCCTCGGTCGAATAATTCTTTCGTGATGGCAGACGATAAAGAGAAGAAAGTTATAAGGAGGTTTTCATCGTATAAGGGGTACTCAAGGGATGTCTCGGTGTCTGCGCGTGCATAAAAGTTTGTTTCATTCAAGAAGGAATGTAGGTTCAAAGATACTGTAGAAGTCAGTCATCTAATCAATTGTATTAGATTAAATATATTTCGGGAAAACTAAATTTCTCACTGTCTTTTTTGATCATTCTTGTCCAGGCAAATTCTAGCTTAAGCAAACTCCTAAAATTTAGCTCCAAGACTCTCGACTAAAACGTATCATCAATCTATTAGATGAACAGCCTTATAAGAGAAAAAACCTCTCTGGTTTCCCGTCAAATCACTCAAGCAATAGTGACGCTTGCTGCCCAGACTCTTTTCTTAAAAGAAGAGAACTAAGTGATGTGCAGATCAGAGGGCGCACCATATGATTTGAAATAGAACAGATAGTTCATACAAATAAAATGAAACGGGCTAAATTAGGTAGTCAATAGAAGACCATATATCCTCGTTCTTAAGGCTATGGGAATTGATGTAATTATGTGTATGTCCTTAAACAGCTGTTCCTTCACAATTTCAGACTCAGATCTGGAACCTAGTAGTTTGAATCTACTAAATCTATGACATAGTGGTTGAACCACGAGCCTGAAGCGCTGTATCAGCTACTATTAGACATGGGTGGCCATGGTATCATGATCACTTATATAACCCTACAATGTCTAATTTTGCCTACTTGGTATATAGTGTCTGTAGTATATTGAAAATAAAATCAGCATGCTTCTTTCATTCATCCCTTCATCGGTCGAAGAAGCACAAATTGCCGTATCGGTGTCGAGTATTAAGACCACCAAGCAAACAATTGCGAAAATAAGCTTATTACTAGTGGATATCCCCTATCTCATCCCAACAATAAGCGAAACCTTAATCCAATCTGATCAGCCCCACGTTCAATGTCTAAGGTTAGAAAAACAACAGATTTTTTCAATCATTCATATTGATCCTGCAATGTTCTTCAAGTATTAAGTCATAGTCTCCGCCATCGATCTATAATCTATACCTCGAGGCTTTAATGATGTTTATATTAATTCCCGGTCGCTTTTATCTAATCGTTTCGCAGTATCTTCATTCACGTACCTCTGCTTTCAAGCCTGACTATTCCGTGCCCATCAAATGATTGCAAATATACTCCAGACTCTGGGCTAAACCAACTGCTTTCTTAATTCCGAATACCTAGTATGGAAATCAACCACAAATTCTCAATCTCTAGTTGTTATCGGTGAAAATTTGAGTGGTAGAACTGGTGAATGGTACATAAAGGTTTGCCGTCATGTTTATGTAGAGTCTGAGTATTTGTTTTAAGTGAAATTAACTTTGAGAAAGGGTCCAACGAAATGAACAGTTGCATTATTACATGACACGCATTGTTTTTTTGTTCCCCTAGACTACGAGATGTCTGAAAATCTAATCAATATGAATAATTTGAAAGTCTTATGGAGGTCTATCATGACCCTGGCTAATCTTTGGTACAAGCTAACCACTTATCCAGGGGCTTATTTCGACATTACCACATGCAATTACAACATTGCTTACACTTTTCTCCAGATGTAATAAATGGGAAAGTCGCAGCACAAGAACTTCCTATGTTGAAAAACCAATAACAAAAATTTATCAATCACTAGAGCCCTGGTTACCAATATATAGAAACAATCATTACATGACGTGTTAAACACCAATATGGATCTCTTACAGCAGCTTCTCGAGTTATTCTGAATCATTATGCTACGGTCTATTCTCAACAGAGAGTGAAAGATATACCGATAGCTTTCAAGGAAGAGAAAGCCTCCTGAAATTACAATAAGCGGTTTCAAATCTTTCAATCAACGTACTGTGCACTCATTATGACAATATGGATTTGATAGTCCATCAAAATTCTACGGAAATAGCGGCCGACGCGGCCGACAAGTGGGTTTGGCTCTCTTCAAGTGCATCATTCGAGTATTTTAGATAGCCGCCAGTCCCTCTGACTCTGCAAACTACTTGCAGCATCATGAGCTACTCTGTTCATTTCAACAGAGATCAGAAGAACTGAGTCCTCACTATTTTAATTTCCCGAACACCTATGCATAGCCATATTTCCGGGAGTGGGATCTCATCAACGTTATCTATGGCGGCTCTCCTGATATATCCTCCCTTCCCCCAAGAATAGGTCAAAGAATGGGGACCGATTATACAACTTGAACGATTAAAAATTATCACTGGATACAGAACTTGCTATCTCTGTGACTCAAACTTACTCTATATCACGCTGCATTGGGTAAAGAAAGAGGGCTTTGGCCATGCAGATCACTTATATCATTCATTACTGTGAGCTAGACTCACCCATTAATTTGTTCTCGGGGGGGAGGGAGTAGTTATTGCATTAGTTTGTCCCGTTTCTGCATATCTATACTGTACATGTACAACCGTTCCTTTTTGGCGTTATTACCGTATATCCAGGGGTATGACAAGGACCGCCCCGCATTCATGGTTGGGATGTACCTCTGGGCGCCAAGGGTGCGGGTATTCAACCAATATCAATCTAATATCATGCAGCCATCGGTATTGAAATAATGATGTGATAGCAAAATTCAAGCACGCAACATACCGGTGGCAGAAATGCTTTTAGCTATCTAAGATCATTCGCGATCGTTCCTTTTATATAGTTAGCCATGGCATTGATCTTTTCTTTTCTTTGAACCATACGTATTGCCATTTGTCATCTCTTCTCATTAATCATGGCTCAGGAAGTAGCCAATAAGTCCGTAGGTTTTCTAGATACCCTATCGTTGCCAAATATTGACATTCATTGCAAAGTTTCGGTCGTTCATATGGGATAACGACACACATTTGAAGTCCATCGAAGAGCGAAAACTTTTAAGAAAGCTTGATGCTGCTATCCTCAGTATTGGATGTCTTGGTTTCTTTGTAAGTGCGCTTTGGACTTGTTACTTCACTTCGCCTGTCTTTCATTATGCTGAACTAGATTAATTCTAGCTGAAATATCTCGACCAAAACAACCTTACAAATGCATATGTGAGGTGTGTCTACTCTGCAAATGGGCATCCTGTTTGATTAATCTAACTCAAGACTTCAAAATAGTGGTATGCAAGAGGACTTGAAGATGTTTGGGAATGAGTACACATATGCCGTGAGAGCTTTCTTGATTTATACCCTACCTATTACTCAGTACTTATGTTACTGTCAGGGAACATTTTATACCTGTGCCTATGCTATAATGCAAATCCCATCAACCCTCATCATCCAAAAGGTTCGACCAAGTTACTGGCTAGGTCTAATGGAAATTGGCTGGGGGACTTTCACTTTTGCCCAAGCTGGAATGCACAGCGTCCCACAACTTTACATCTTTCGTTTCTTCGTCGGACTATTCGAAAGTTCGTTTTTTCCATGTATGCTTTTTATTCTGGGTTCATGGTATGTATTACTTACATTAAATTTCAATGGGGAATATTAACCCTGAATTAATATAGGTATACTAAGACTGAACTCGGTAAGTTTCAAATTGATAGATTGAGGGACTGGATCTTACCGCAAGGCTGCTCATAGCTGATAATTGCTCATAGCTAAGCGTATTGCGATATTTCATATGACTGCACCCCTTGGAACTGCATTCAGTGGGTATCTGGTACGCAAATTTAAGCTCCTGGCATCCCAAATACTCACGGATCTTTCAGCAAGCTGCAATATACAGAAATCTTAATGGCAGCCATGGACTTGCAGGATGGAGATGGCTTTATATCGTGTGCGGTGTATGTACTATATATCTGGTGGTTGTAGTTGTTACTTACGTCGCGGATTTAGATTATGACCGTTCCAGTAGGATTTGCCACAATATTTCTCCTTCCAGACACACCCCATACCACACGCGCCTGGTATCTAACCAAGAATGACTGTTCTCTTGCGGTTGAACGAGTTGAAAAGGCAGGAAAAGCACCTCCTGTGCCAATAACATGGGCCAAAATCAGACGCATGTTCACACGATGGAGTAAGTCATCATAATTATTTTACAAAAGAAATCTTACCCGCCCTCTGACACGTTTGATAGAGTGGTATGCACTTGTACTCGGTTATATTGTGAGTCTGCATCTACTTCTCTCGTGGATATGTATTAATCGCGTCGACAGTTGTATGGAACAAGTTGTGCAGCAAGTGGTTATTTTGGCTTTTGGCATTTGGCTCAAAGCCGAGAAGTTCTCAGTCACTTTGCGAAACGTGATTCCATCGGGTGCTAGCTTGATCTCTGCTTTCTGTGTCATTCTATGGGGGTTCGGCGCCGATTATACTGGCAGTCGATTTGCATTTGTGATAGGACCATTGGTAAGTTATACTCATTGACTGCCAGAAGAGGCGCAGAAGCTAACCTATGCAGACTTATGGCTTAATTCCCAATGGCATTCTTGCCATTTGGCCTAAGAGCATTAAATTAAAAGAGTTCGCGTTTCTTACAAACGGCGCTCAAATAATGACTGCGGTATTGTAGGTTGAACCTCTGATAAATGAATGTTTGCACTGTGGCTGATTCAAATACTGATTAGTTACGCTTGGGCAAATGAGATATGTGCAGGGGATAGCGAGGAACGAGCCATAGTAATAAGTAGCATGAATGGTCTCCAATATGCCGTAAGTGCATTTTCATTTTGAGCCCCTACAACTGTTACTAATTCATGAACCAACAGGTAGCAGCATGGCTCCCTATAGTTATCTTCCCACAGACTGAAGCACCTACATTTCGTACGTATTCCCCCGAGTAGCTGTGGATAAGAGCAGCTATCTGAACGCGTTACATAGGTCGTGGATTTCCAGCTACATTTGGATTCGTCATTGCTGCTCTCCTCTCTATTTTACTTATCCAATTCCTCCACAAGCGGGAGTTGAAATAACAAAGAGACACCGCCCATGAAGATGGTGATACGAGGAACTCAGAAGACACTTCAAATTATAAGAGTGAGCCTACTAAGTTAATAAAGACGGGTGAAGTCCAGGAAGTTGCATCAGTCGGTGGAATTACTTCTTAATCAATAACGTAGAATGACTAATGGTACGAGCTGCAGGGGCTGGTGACAGACTTGTTCTGTAGCTCTCGCCCCATGAATGAATCCATCCCGCTTTTAAAGTATTTATCAGAATAACGATTTCAAATGCTTAAATAAATCATGAAGAAGCCTCAGGGTACCAGAAATATGGCAGTATGTCATATTATTGTAGAATCCTGTTAAATCGCATTTTAATTTATTTCTTATGTATATAATAGTAGGAGCTTTAAACCGTCCACATTGCATTATAATTATTCCTATTAAATCATTCATGGTAATTGGTTAACCATTTACTCTAAATGATTGTTTTCTATCATTAGTTTAAAATAACTTCAAATACTATATTAGCTTCAAAATACTAATATACCTTTCTCAATCCCACTTTAACTTCTCTTCAATTTCACTTCACTTTAATATCATCAATACTATTAGCATTTTATTAAAAGTTATTCGTTTAAGAGTTGCTTTTTCTATTTCGCTTCCGCCCCCTTATTTCGAAAGCACTCTTTATAATAACATATTAACCACTTCAAATTCTGAATAGGTTTATTATTAATAACTATAAAAATATTAGCGATGATACTGATATTTTGTGATATACCTGAATATGTCTGAATAAAGCAATACGCTTAAATAGATTAAGATTTCGTAATATACTTGAAAAGGCTTAGCTTAATATACTTTTATACTAAGATCAAGAAGCCAAGCTCAAAATAAAAATGTGGACTATTAGTGCTAAATTTTATTTGCATAAAAAGCTACGCCATATTTTCAAAAAGTGACGAGCCGCTATATTATTCATGGCAATACGCCATATTCTAGTACTCTGGGATTTGCCGTATAAACCACACTGTATCCTTAAGGACTGTTATATAGTTCTCCGTCCTATAGATATTATAACGAACGCAATAATAATTGTAATGATACAAACTCAAGTACTTGTAACTTTAACGCCCCAAGTTAATAGCGGTAGATAGCGTTGGTATTATAATAGGGAAGATGAAGTCAATATAATATCTCTATTTCATGTTCTTGTTCTCGCTGGACGAAATCTAGCTAGGTAGTAGTGGAACAGCCAATTTGTAAACGACTAATATATATACCGCCTCGGTAATTGGCTTTTAAGAATAGGTTTCAAAATACCGTATTAATTTAATTATTCTTAGATAATCAACACAAAAATAAAAAGTATACTAAAATAATTAGGATTATATAAAATATATAATATTTCAAATTATTAGATGATATAGTTGAAATAAGTTCTCTAATCTCGATTATTAAAGAATAATTAGATGAAAACCTTTATTAAGAGATGAACTATTTCTTAAACGATTTGTAACAGGGTACGGGAGCAGAGAGGGGTCATTTGAAATAATATAGTAATTTATAAGGAGAAGAGGAAAGGATCTTTAATCCTTTCCTATTAAATACTGACTAGTATGGTTATATGACTATCGTGAAAGGCCCTTCCTAACAGGATTAGATTAATTAGTATTAGATAATATAGCTAAAATACATTTTATAATTTTGATCATTAGAGAACAATTAAGAATAAACAAACGAAAAGTTTAAAGAAGAGATAAACTATTTCTAAAAGAACGAGAATGATATAATTTATTATATTTATAAACATTTAATAACATAGTTAATATAAACTTTCTAGATTCAAATATCGAAGAATAATCGTATAAAACATTCTACGAAAAGATGGATTGATTTGAATGTCAAAGAATAATTCAATCTATTTTGTCTTTACGTATTGAATGATATTGCTGAGATGGAATTGTTACATTTGGTCATTTGAGCGATAAATATTTGTATGAAATCTTCATAGCTATTAGTGGAACTCAAAAGCAAAAGCTATTAGCCCCAAAGGCTTCTAAGAGTAGTCATGAACTGTTCGTAGGTATTAGGGTGTTATTAGGATTAGTCTTGAAGACCATTGACGAGATAGAGAAGCAATTGAAAGGAACTAATAATACATTATAAGCATATAGAAACAACTATTCAAACAAGATAACAATCATATGGTACTAACTATTTTTGGCATCTCCACCTTTAGCCCTTTATTTACCGAATCTCAATGGGTCTGTGGGTCCCCGCTTATTCTTATAGTATCCTGGTCCCTGAAAGCCGTGAGGCCCCTTTCTCTTTGCATTGTTTGGGTCATCACTCTTCATCTTGCAACCCCATGTAGCTTCAAAGCGTCTTAGTAGTACCCAAGAAGCCCCAAGACACTTTCCCATGGCGTAAACCACCTCTGACTTCAACGCCAGTTCCTCTCTGGTACAAAGAGGTGGATCGCCAACCCCATTCGTATCCGCAAAGCGGATCCAGAACTGAACCGCTAGCCACAAGATATCTGGACCGTTTGGACGGCCCTGAATGTAGCCATCCATATCCTCGTTATAACCAGGCCAGTCGTTGTAGAAGTCTGATGCCACCTCATCATGAAACAACTGCGGGTACAGACAATAGGGCTTTTTCTCTTTGCTCACAGTGGGATCCCAGACATGGGCCTCACCAACGTCATTATTGGAACTGTCCTTTATCGCCGTGAGGATGTCTAAAAGACGAGGTGCTGCCTCAACAAGGGTTGTCTGCCAGCATCTGACATATGATGGGGTGTAAACCTTCTCCCAATTTCCAACTGCAAGCCTCTCTTCGATATCCGCTGGAAACGAATTCTTCATGATAATGACATACTTCATGGATTCTGCTATGCCTACGCTCGGAATCGATAAATCTAGTTTAGGTTCGCTACTTTGGGAGCGGCTACCACCTGGTGAGCCGCTAATAATAGATAGTATTAGCAAAAGTCCCTCCGCAGACTGTCTATTTAGGATAATGCAGTACTTACAGACTAGGTGTCAAAGAATTGAAAGGTGCATCGTCGTCATCATCAATTCCTGCTTCATTGTCACTGTGTACATTCCATGTACTACTCTCATCAATGTGGTTGGCACCAGATGTTTCTGGTGCTCCAAATTCATCGTTATCAGAGTCAATTATGAAGCTACTGCTTTGTTTTGCTGGTAATTCAAGCTTATATCTTCCGGCAGCAAGACTCAATGAATTGAGGCTTGCTCCAAAGAATGCAGCAACGTTGAGAGTATTTTGACGTTGTTCCGGTGAACATTTTGATGAGAAGTCTTTTCTAGTGATCCAAGCATGCCAGAAGGCAAGATAAGAAATGATTTGCGGTAGCCCAAGCTTTGCAATAGCATTATAACCATCACGTTCAATCATGAAGGAGGATCCCATTAGTTCGTTGAGATAGATACACTTTCCCTTGATCGCGAACTTGCCTTCTCTGATATTATGGGCAGATGGCGCATATCCGATCATATCATAGCTGTCAAAATCGGCATCCAAAGCCTTACGTTTGAAGATGTTAGAGAACACGGCGCAGTTGTTTAACAGGTTTCGAGTGCTGGACAGGACAATTGAGGGATGTCTATCAGCAATGATAGCTTTCTTGAGGTCCTCATGGTGCTCTAGAATAAAGAATTTGTCACTGGTGTTCTCTTGAGGCGCACAAATGATCAAAATTGTCCTTTCAAGCTTTGATATCTGTCTCTGTAGGCGATGCTTGACCGATTCTTCGATATCTTCATCAATTTCTGGCATTGACTCCCATAAACCCTTGAGCTTATTCCTCAGAGTTGAGCAAGAAGACAAAATGACTGAAGAAGACATATCTGATGCCATAATACACCAAGTAGATCGCGTAGGGTTTGTAGAATGTGGTAATAAAAGGTGGAAAAAGCGCGTAAAAGTACACGAAGTTGAAAAAGCATGTGTTTGAGAGGAACTAAAAGGGTAAAAACAGAGTATAAATGATTGGAAATTGATTTGGCGAAAGATCTTTTCCAATGTCAGATGAATTACAATACGGTAAATTTGCTATTGTAGGTAGTAAGGCTATCAAATGAATATAAAGTCATGATTGGGGGAAAAAACATTCACTGGGTAGGCATGAGGCTGGTCAAATTGCCCCACATTATCATTTTTAAAATTATAGCGTACCGGTACTCAAAACAGCCAGTCTTAAGAAAATAGATGGATGCTTTGAAGCAATATAATAAATAATAAGTTCTCCGTTTGATAAGAAAAAACTCCAAAAAAATCCAAAAGGGGTTTTATCAAAGCGTCTCTTCACTGGGTGTCATAATGACCTTTAGATTCGTAAGTTATTACGAATCTAGTAGAATAGACGGTTAAGCCAACAGCCAAGTACCCCGAGCCGGTTTGATGGAAGAACAATGCTTTTTGGAGGATATTAAGCTAAATATATTGTCGCATGTTTTTTTATTGGGTGGCTTACCGCATCGCGCCAGTCTGGCACTTTGGCTGCCACCCTCTAGCATGAAATAACAACAAGTTCGAGTCAATAAAATAATACATACATCATTTCCGCAGGATAGTAGTATGATAGCACAGTCTGCACAGATGGAGAACTCAGAGGCGTGTATCATTACATGCGTGGAAAATCTAACGATGAATTGCATACAAGATGGCTTGGAGTTATCTCGGGTGTAAAACGCTGCTGCTAATTCCAACATGCGTGACCTTACGCAACCAGGAACTTCAGACAGTAAGTCAATAACCATCAAAAATGACTTTCTATGAAGAGCTCTAGGTCCAATGAGAACTTGTAGAGCCTGCTCTACAATGCGCCAATATTGATGTCCAAATGACCGAGAACAATAACAAGACACAAGCCCAGATTCCAAAAAGTGAAAGAATGGCCAGATCAAAGTTTGAATGAAGCAAGGGTGCTAGAAGGGAGAGGCTTCTATACATAAGAGAAGAGAGACGACAAATATCTAGGGGAACACTGAGTGACACGGAAATACCAGCAGCTGTTGCATCTGCACAAAAAGAGCAGCGGAGAATCAAACAAAACGAAAAGAGACGACGTAAAGCACAAGAACGAGAAGCTAGAAAAGATAACGGAACTATCGAACCACAGGCTTGGAGTGTTGGAGACTATCTTGGCATCACAGAGAGCCAATACCTGAACAATAGGTAATAAGCTTCTTCAATCTCGGCACAAACTGTGCAAGTTACTGATATATTCTACTAAAGCTACGAAGCGCAACTACCCTCGCAGATGGAAGGTATCAAACTGAATTAGGACACCCCTTAGAGTGGAATGGATACAGAAGCTAAGGGAGGCCAAGAACTAGTGGTTTGCGTATGGATTGATCAGAATTAGTTTCCCAACAACTCAGTGAAGGGACACGTGGTGGCGAGCGTCAAGGAGCAGACGGCTACTCTAAGCGTCGTGGTATGTGCTATCACTGCAGCAGGAATATTCCCATGGTCTAGATATGCGCTCTCTGGTTGATAAGAAGGGTAATATAACAAGATGCTACACAAAATCCAAAGATTTTTTTATCTCTGTACATGTACTCGAAACTGGGTTTAAGGGTTTGTTGCAGTTTTTACATTTTTGACTTCATCATCAATACCTCTCTCAGTCAGCATAAGAAGCGAAATCACAGTCTCCGATTGACTATCCTGGGCTTAGAGGTGGAGGGCTATAACTTACTGCTCCATAATGAAATTGAAATTGATAATGAGGTGAGGTGAAGTTTGAGTTGTAAAGCTAGTGAGTGCCGCTCAGATTAGTCATCATGACGTAAGGTGAAAGCTTATTGTAACTTGGGAGGTAACTCTACCCCTGCGGCTTCAACACAATTTATATTTATGAGATCAATATCTTACTTTACTTAATTATTGATGAGGATATTTGAAACTACGGTGGAATTTATAAGGTTAAAACATCAGACTTTGTTGAAGTGCAAGGGTAGATATATCGATATCATTCTACGCCTTATTACTCCTTCCCTACCCACACTTCCTCCATAACTCCTCTTAAGAATTGAATCTTATAATATTAACTGGAAACAAGAAACCCGAATGCTATAATATATAAGCATGCTAATAATAAAATAGCACGATTTCACAATAGATGTGCAGCTCTGGGAAAACCAATCTATACACTCGGCCCAACAAATTTATCAAACCATGAAGCACGACGATGATCACTCGGCCCCCACTCATTCCATAAGCCGTGCTCTCCCTTAATGCTTTCTACCAGCATTCTTACCGGGACCCAACGCTCATCTTCCTGCCAGGAGTCTATCATCTCTGCAGCTATATTCCTAATACTCCCATAGTCTATATTCTTATGAAAAGTGATGACCTGATCCCATAATAACGTCGGCGAATTCTCAATATCTTTTCCAACCATGATATGCCTGCTCCCAACCAGATCGCCCTTGCAAAGATCTTCCAGGAGTTCACCCAAGAATTCTGAAGCATGTTTGATATCTTTCACCTCCACAAGATAGTAATGGTGTGAAGATTCTTTCAACCGGATATAGGCCTTCTCTGGTATCGACTGCAATCCTTCCTTCTTGCGGTCAGTTGGCATTATCATCTTGAGCTGCTCTTCAGGAGAAAGTGTGTCGCCGTTTAAATCAATGGTCAACCTTGAGTTTTTAATTGTTTCGTTCGCCTCGTGAGATGTTGGCATCTTTCTTTTCTTCTTGGCTATCTCTTCTTTATCATCAGGGGGTGGTGCAAGACTGGGATTGATGAAGTGGCGTAGATTTTGGCGTAGTTCTGTCATCGTCTCTTCTTTTGTGCCGAGATGCTTCGCAAGCAGCCACACGTTTTCAATATCCCCGACCCCATCCATAATATAAAAGGTGGGCGGGAATGGTATCTTGCTCAAAAACCGCATGAGGTATTGAGTATATGTCCAAAGTATACCGTCTGGCCAATCAGCAATTACTTGGTACTCTATATCATTTTTCTCCATTCTCAAGGCAACCAATTCCTTCATATATACAATTTTTTCTTGCCGTCTTTGAGTTTTGGTAGTATTTTCCGGATCGTAGCAGATAACATCTTTTTTGTCGAAGTCTCCAAGTCTTTTCGCATTGAAGATGAAACTCAGAAGGGACAGATTCTCAAATGCGGTGCTCTCCAATATTTTCATATGTCGTGCTTGTCTTCTCCCTATATCCATACCGTGTTCCTGGATAATTAACATTCTGGATCTCTGATCTATACCAGGACTTCTAGTGGCCAAATTAGCTTCTTAAATCAATTCAAACAAGCAGTTGAGCTCACTCGCGAACCAACTCATCTGGTGTCAACGCCATTAATCTGGTCAATAAGTCCCAGTCCTGTGATGAAGAAGCTTTCTCAAAAGGGTGTCTGGTGAGTCAAATTTATATCGATTAGGTAGTGAGCATTTAGTCTTGATGATATTCACTGGGCGCTCTTTCCCATATATGCGATAGCTCAGCACTTTCCAAACAACAAACATGTCCAGATATATGACCACTCATATAATCTACTAGCGTTGGAAACCTGAGAACTTTTTTATAATATCAAAATGCTACTGATCCTTTTATATCTTCCCACTTTGAGACTTTGATGACCATACGTGCACGTTAGTTAAGATGGAGCGGATAGAAAGTCTCCTGGTGATGGATATCCAACAACGTTTCTATATACACTATTCAATTACTAACTGCATGCACTGTTGTGAGCTTCGACTTTGATATCCTTATACCGTCACAAAATAAGGCCGGTACTATGTAATTACTTCAGACAATGTAACATCTTGTGGTGCTTCTATAGACACTATCCGACTATTCATATAACTGGATGTTAAATGACTGGGCTTTGATAGATGTATATACTCCTCAGACAAGATGAGTATTATAGAGATCCTCCTGCCTGAATATCTAGTAAGCTTTGTATGAACGCTATTGTTTAATCGTTCTTCTTTTTCTCTTGTTCTAGAGTCAAACTTTGATGAATTCAGGCTGCCTACTAGACAAGACGAGAATCGGCAGGCAATCCTTAAGGTGATTAAACTTTTGAATATCATCTGCATTTTGTTTTTTCATTATCATCTATTTATATTTTGATGTGCCAGATGTCACTCCAGCAAGATTGACTGTAATCGGATGGGTATGACTATGAAATACTCTCCCTGAGCTCTTTCAGCATTCTCCCTTCAAGTCACCTATAGAGTAACATTGAAATAACCCAATTATTACTTCCTATTCCGAACCTCAGATGCACAAAAGCTAGCCTTCACAAAAGCGTCAAAGCATCTAGCAAGCTCTAGATCCCTCTCATCCCAATCTTCCCACAAAGCTCGTTTCACCTGGCACCGCTCAATGAACATCACCAATGGTACCCAACGCTCATCCTCACTCCATGATAACATACCCTCCACTGTGCTTCCTGGCTTGCTGAAATGTTTTAGCACCTCATCCCAAAGAAGTGTAGGTTTTCCATCACGATCCTTCCCTACTAATTTTGACAGCTCTTCAGTAGCGAAGGTTCCCGAGTATAAATCCTGTAAAAGTCGGCCGATTAATGATGAACCCTTCAATGCAGTCTTTATATCTACATGAAGAAAACCTGGATACGATTGATTGAGCTGGATATACGCATGGCTTGGGATATCAGGGGGGTTCTGAAGATCAGGGGTCGATTGAGTCTCCTTTTTTGTCTCTGATGGAGTTAGCTTGGGCTTCTTCAATTTCTGTGTAATAGTAGTCGAGTAAGATTTTCTTTTCGGCTTTTGTGGTGCTTCCGTTAAGCCATCAATATGTAAATTCTTGAAATTTTGCATCTCAGGTATATTGGGTCTCTTCATGGTCCCCTCTTCCTTGTCCAATCTACTTCTTGAGTGTGTAGGCATGATGGCAGGGGCTTGTCGCATGTATGAAATCAGTGCGCCGCGCACAGCCTTATCTTTTAGCTCCGCATTTCCAAAATAAGTTGCCAGTACTTCAATACATTCCAACTCCTTTTGCCAAAACTTCTCCGAACGCCCGACTCTGGAGTCTGGATGTAAAGGTCTTCCGTCTAGAAATCGTACGAGACAATTCATCAAAGTCCAAAGCGTTTTGAGATTCCATTTTGAAATTTCATCATACCCCTCGCGGTATTGAGTAAACTTTGATTCGATCAAGTCTTGAACGTAGAGAGTTCTTCCGGGTCCGGCTTTAACAGCAGAATTTTCTGTATTGGCATACTTTGAGTCGTAGAGAATTCGAGTATTGTTCTTTTTGAACGTTCCCTTGCGATTCAACTCAAATAATGAGCGAATGAGGGGCAGCTTCTCGAAAACAGTTTCTTCCGATGCTGTCATATAGCTAATTTTTTCCTTGCCATTTCTTGAAAAGGATGATTGTATTGTGATTAGTTTCGAAGGTTTCTGGTCTCTCTTAGTGCCACTAAAATGAAGGATAATGTTAGTCTTCGTTATATCATGGCCCACGATTGTTTTCAAAGGTTTCAAACTCTTGGTAGAGATATCACCAAATCATAAATGATGACCCATCACTTACAGATCTTTTGCAATGTCGAGTGTCTTCTTTTGTATGAGATTATTCATGGTTGCCAGGAGGTAATCTCTTGTGGTAGATACCGGTGAAACTTTTGTGTATCTATATCAAAATTAAGGCAGATGAAGTGGGAATTCTGAGGTGCCGTTTGTTGAACGCAACGGAATGAACTTTTTGTTTGGGCAACCGTGAATTCTAGGAAGTCTCGGCTAGCTAGCGTGAGACTATACGACTGTCTAGGTTGAGAGCAGGCAGCCCTGGGTTCAGTAGAGTATTAGGCTTTGATTTAACCATTGATTAATATAGAAAATGTAAAGAAAGGAGTTTTAGCTTTCGCAGTGGATACTAATAATTCAAAGAATAGTGAGCAGGGCTAAAGTCAAGATATGAGGGTGTTTTTGCTCTTTTCAAAAGAATAAGGGCAATGTATTGAAGGAAACTATAGTTGTGACCATTCCATCTAGCAAACTAAACTTGGTTAATTCATGGGGATCATATTTAATAGAATGAAAACATAGTCATCTCAAAACACTAGCTTATGGTATCAAGTATTCATCGAATTTGGTGCTCAAATGTACCAACTGGGCATTTCTTTCTAGTCCGTATTCAACCTCACCGCAAAGCCAGTTCACTATTCATGTTATAGCTAATATTCATGCCCCCCTTACACAATGAAGTATCATCAGGCAATCCTATTAAGCCACATGATGTGAGACTTCTTTATCATCACCATTCAATGATTGTGCATAAGATTTTGCAACCGTTCAGAAATGACTGGCGCGTGACTGTCTTTATCCAGTAGCCAATTGCGAGGGTTTGAGTTGAATTGAATGAAATAGTGCATCACTCTACTTTGCTTTTGCTAAATATTACCGTGATACAGTTATATCCCTCCTCAATTTCTAATCTTGATAGACATTAGAATCTAACCTACTTTCTTTTCATCTTAGTTGGGTCGATATTTGAAAGGCCTCAATAAGCTGGTTCTAAAGGATAACTATCGAGGCTTCATCCGTTCTTAGCCTCTTCAATCTTCCTGGCAGCTCTATTAGGTGAGGTATGCCATGGAACATTGCACTATGTATTAAAAGTGCAGATAATGCCTATTGGGAACTATCCACCTCATACTGAATTACATCGGCCCTATCTGAGCTTCTTTTGACGAGTTTATGGGTGTTGGTCCAATGATCCAAAATTTATCTTGTATTTCGTATACTTGTGCAACCTAATTTTATTCTTTGTTGAGACTCCAGCCTTCATTCAAACGCTTGTTATTTTGGAAGCCTCTGGCACATGCTTCTTTATTTGACCACCACCTTTAATTGCCAAGAACCTTACGCTCTTTGAATTTCCAGCTGTGCTTGCACTGGTGTAGATCTACAATCTGCTTGTTGACATGAGAAACCAAGTTGAGAACGTTTACACTTCTTTGAAGACGTTGGTCTATGACTCTTAGCTACACGTGCATGAAGTAGACTGTGCTGGAATACCCTAGATTTCTGAAGCGGTGGTATCTTAGATTCCATAGAAGCAGTTCCTATATCGATATGCTTGCATTTTTGTTGGCTTGGTAGAATAATATTTGTACGGTTTCTGTAGATAGAAATTGTGACAGCTGGTGCAATTGGAAACAGGACTTACGGATAGTTCGTATCATTTGATATGTGCTCTCCAGGACTCAGCCAAGCCATCGGGATTATTGAAGCTGCAAATGCATACACCGGGCATAAGGTCTTCCAGCTGACTACTAATCTCGCCGTGTTAAGTGGCCATCAACGTCGCCAAGGTGTGGTCACAGCCTACATTTGTTGTCATGGTCTTGTGGGTATTAAATTAACTTAAAATTCGCCCCTGGAATAGTACTATAGCTTGGGTAATTCCGATTTTCATGTACTAGCAGATTTTAATATTTTTAGTAATCTCGCCTCTTGTCCAAACAGGAAGCCTCCAGTTTTGAAAGGACATGGATTAATTAGTAAAACCCCTAGGCTTCCAGACTACAGTCCCTAGGAACCTGTCACAGCAACATAAGACAACTATTTTTGCAAGCCACATTTTTTAAGCTTACTCAATAGCAAGCACAATTCGGGCTATATCATTTTGCAGTTGAAGGCAGGATTGGAGTAGGCTATGTATTTAACGGTTCATGTTTAATTGGATCTCAGTGATCCTTTGCATGTAAAATTGGCAATCAGGAAGAGAACAGAAATGTTGAATAATAGATAGTAGAGCCAGGAAAGTTAAAGGAGTGATTTTGAATGAAAAGCTATGTAACTAGACAATTGACTTTTCGTACTTTTTGCTTCTCCTGTTCATGCGCACGTACAAGGCCACACAACCCAAGATGACAGCCAAAAATAGCCCCTTCTGCAAAAGAGTGTAACTAGCCTCATCGGCATAGCCGAATTCCTCTGTCTCCGTTTCGGTTTGTGGGGTACCGACAACTGGAATGTCTGCTGTGGGAGCGGCGGGCTTGGAAGGATCGGCTGATGTGAGTGGAACTTCGACCTCTTCCATACCGGGTTGAAATTCAGCAGTACCGTATACATCTACAGCAGGTAAGACAGACGAATCAGTAAGTCCTCCCAATTACGCTCGCATGCCCGCAGAAGGAGACTACTCTAGAGTTCCACATGGATACCTTCTTCTGGTACTGGTAATTCTCCACTCTCGGTAATCTTAACGGCCTCAACTGGTCTGTCTGATCCTCCCTTCTTTACATCCTCAATTTTCTCGACGATTTCATAGCCCTCGAGGACTTCGCCGAAAACGACGTGTCTGCCATCAAGATGGCTACGGGATGGTTAGAGTAAAACGAGATTGTGGGGTTTTAGGAGGCTGGCTTACGCTGGAGTAGAAGTAGTGATGAAGAATTGAGAGCCGTTGGTATCCTTTCCAGCGTTGGCCATGCTAAGGAGGCCTTTCTTGGAGTGCTTCAACTTGAAGTTCTCATCTGGGAACTTGGCTCCGTAGACTGTCGATTGTTAGAACACCGTACCCCGCTCGCAGATTCAATAACCTACTTGATTTGCCTCCAGTTCCATCACCCTTGGTGAAGTCACCTCCTTGGATCATAAAACCCTTGATAACACGGTGGAAAGTAGAGTCTTGGTATCCGAAACCCTTCTCGCCAGTTGCCAAAGCTCTGAAGTTCTCGGCAGTCTTAGGAACAGTCTTGCCATAAAGACCCAAAACAACACGGCCCAAGGGTTTATCACCGTGGCTGATATCGAAGTAGACCTTGTGAGTGATCTTTGGTCCTTTGGCAGCTTCCGCGGTTTGAGCGAAGAAGAGGAAGGTGATGGTTAAGATAAGTAGTGCAGAGACTACTAAGCGTTGAAGGGTGAGCATCTTGGTAGTCAATTGGATATTGACTTCTTGAAATATAACTTTAGAAAGTGTCGTGTCGCCCAAGAGAGACTTTAAAAAGACAAAATGGAGGTGTCCAGAAGAGAGGAGATGCGTTTTTGAGAGGTGTCGATTACGCTTAGCGCGGGGTGGCACGTGCGAGCCCCGGAATGGAAGGTCAAAATAAGAGGTCCGTGCATTATCAAAAATTGTCAACACTCACCAACTTCATACAAGTTAAGGACGGCAGCAAAACTTTGAGTACATATATTCACAACATATCTACCATTGAAACTTATTTACAATGGTATGTCTGTAAGAATGGACTTTCCTTTGAGATACTAACGTTAATTGAAGGTTTTCATCCTTGGAGTTTCGTTTGCCGAGAGAAATTTGGTGAAGGCAAGCATTTCCGTTTCCATCATATCTCCCATTAGTGCTTCCATATCTTTGATTTATATACTAACTACATGTAGAAAGCCTTGGAGTCATTCTATGGCTTAGGCAACCAAGCCTCTGCTCGAATTATGGCAAAACATTACATCCATCCCACGGCGACCGTTGGCTCTTTATCAGCAAAGACAGTTACATCTCTCACTGCTGAGCTTTCTACCATGCCGCTAGAGAGTGAATTAAAACGCCGACTTCAGGACAACCTTGAAAGATTAAGAACTATGGGTAGTTACAGGGGGAGGCGGCATGCTATGGGTTTGCCAGTTAGAGGACAAAACACCAAGAGCCAGGTATGCACAAACTTGGGGATGGGAGAATGCATGGCTGTATATACTAATCAATGATAGATATCGACGGCCAGGAAGCTCAACAAAGTACACAGGAAAGGATAAGTGGTTTATATTGGGAATATTTGTACAAACAGGTTTGCATTATGGGCGCATCTACATGGTTCGGGAGGTTGTAAGAATGATGATGAATCAACAATGTTTATCACAGCTTAGCCTTAAGGCGTAAGTTTACAACCGATTGGGAGAAACATAGTATACTTCACTAATAGGTGACACCAATTTTACGTACAAACACAGGTATGATCAGGTCACTTTCACAGCTTCGGAAGTTCCAAACTGAAAAGTGATATTTGAGATTTCTGAAGCAGTTACCACATGTCCTAGTAGTTTGGCCTACCCTATTCATGGTTACCCATATTTGTAATCGGATTATCGATTCTTCGCAGTGGACAGTATACACTTCCTGTTTATTTCCCACGATATTTTGTCTGATATTCAGACAATCCTTTTTGCGGCTAAGAACGACAATTTGTACCCTTAAATTCATTCTTTGGTGCTTTACGTGGCTCTGGCAGATTTTCGGACCAGGAGTTGAACACGTTCGATTGGTTATAACCCAAAATTTGATTTGTTTCTACCATGTTTTCCCTTCCAACAACATTGTTGTATACATGCTGTGACATTTGATGGTTTATTCTAGCAAGTCAGTCATTAGCCAAGATCAACTAAATATCTGGGGTAAAGCTTCTTACCCATGCGAGTTATTTCCGATCAACGGCGAGGACTGCATGAATGAGTCGAATGGTCTTGTGTTCTTGATGTTGATACCAACACCCGCATATCCCATATTCATATCCATACTTAGTCCCTCGAAATGCGAGAAACTAGGATTCATTCGTGGACTTGAAATTCCCAGACCTGCGTATTCTGCGCTTTGATTTGAATTAACGGTGGCTGAAAATGTGTCATTCCAGTGCGTATGCGAATGAATATCGGCTTGGTTCGAGTTGAGCATTGAAGACGAAGTGTCATTTGTCTTTGTCCGCAGAATCGCCGTGTTACTGTTGACGAGACTGGAACCTAGTAAGATCGATTCACTGGCATTATGAAAGTCTCCGTGGCTTGCCGGCGCGCTACCATGCGGTCCATTACTCGATGTTCCAGGTGCATACTCTGAGCCAAATCTGAAGGCTTCATGTTCGTTGAATACTGGGTTCCGTTGCCGTATCTCACTGCCTACTGCTTGTCGTTTTGGCTGTCTGGCGATCAGAGTTTCTGCCGAGGCTTTCGCGTATTGTCGCTTCTTTGTTGAACCTGAACTTGATGCATGACTGATTGTTTGGAAAGGTCCAACCACCGAATTTTGAGTTGGCAGAAGGAGTGGCTCAAAGGCTCCAAGTTTTTGAAGTCGCGGTATAGCGATCTTCCGAGCTGGTGGGGGCATTGCCTGGTAGAATCCGTTATGCTTCTTAGCAGAGGCTGGAAGTACTAGGCTCGGATTTGGTGAAGGCGCAAACCCTTGCTGTTCTAAACGAGGTGTGGATGGCACAGGTATTGTGGGATGTTGTTCAAATAACTCTTTAGGCTCATTGCGACCATTGTTCAAGGATCTGTGATTAGACCTGTGAGGTGCAGTAAAGTGTCGCGGCGAGACAAATCCTGGTTCTGCGACATCGTTCCAAATTGGAGTAAATTTATCGCCAATCTGATGGTCATTGAACGATGCGGTTGCGGATGGGCTTTGGATTTCTGTGAAAGACAAATTCAAAGTTTGTGGAGCTTCGGCCGTGTGAAATTGCGAGGGACCTTCGATGGGTGGTGATGATGGATGCATCGCGGATGGACCTGGCCTTCGGTTTAACATTGTCATATTTGCCAATGCCCACCATCTCTGGCACTGTGTATCGACTTCAAGTAGAGACTCTCCGTAAAACTCTACATACTTTGTCAGTTCGTTCTCTTGATATCCACTTTGTCTATTTTTTACCTTCAATGTATACCCATGGCGCACCACTCCGATCATGGTCCTCAACCCAACTAGTGATATCGCTGGTGTAGCGCACCAGCAATTTCAACATTTCGATAAACTCCAGGTCGCTCGGTATCCTGACTACATTGAACAAGCGTTAGCACTGCTTTAGTCCTCCGCAACTTCCTCTCACAAACCTCTAGTATCAATCAATGCACCTCCCATCTTTATGGTGGAGATATTACGAATTATAGAAAGATAGTTCATAAATATGTAGTTCAAATCTCTCGCTTTCTCAATCTCAGGTCGACCTTCGAGAAGATCTCGTAGAGCCAATTCATTGTCCAAGGTAGAGCGCAGGAGCTCGCCCCATACGTATGCCAAATTAGCATCCATCGTATCGTTGAAATAAAGCCAGATTTATTTTTTGGTTTGTTGAAATGGGAATGCTTGAAAAGGTCTCCAGGTTGTTAAATGGTAGATAATTTTGACTCGGTTAGATACTGGTGGTGTTAGTGAATTTTCCTAGTAGATACCTCTTGTGTCAAAAGAACGTCTCTATTGTGACAGTTGTATTCTTGATATAGACGATTCTTACATCTCTACTTGGCTGCTACAACAATAGACTTGCAGGCTAATTGCTATCTCAGTCTAATGATCAGTTACTTTGCCAGGCATATAGAATTGATTGGCTTAATATTGAGGGGTAAGTCTGCAAGTCTGCGAAGTATATTCAATTAGCTCATCCTATTAATTAGTTCACTTTTTGATGGTAACACCTCTAGCTAGTGAGGCTCGGGAATCAAAGTTCTCCTTGATAATTAAAATTATTCCCTGTTAAATGAAACAAAACAAGCTACAATGTTGAAAACTCCTTCTTGTCTATCTACATTAAGTAAAATGTATTGGAGCAAAGCAATCGGTGGGAATCATTGCTATCAACATACTTGCCAGCCACTTCATTCTTCAACTCATTCATAAACAAATTAGACTTTATAATGCTTTAGTTACATTGCTCCAGCTATTCTCAAGGCTGATTGGCATGCCTTGAAATCCACGTACACCTTAGATATTAGATCATTCATTGCACGCTGGGAGTCTGTTATTGAAGAATACAGCATGATTCACACTGTTGTTAGAATGCTGTGGCTTCTCAATGAGAAAGGAGTTATAGGCAGTGATATTAAGTGATAATTAAGTGCCTTGAAGAGAGTCATGAAATTTATCAATTGAGAACTAACATAGCGCAACTGCTAAACTGCTCCTTTTTCCAAAAGCCAAAGAAATCAAAAATAAACCCCAAAGAAGCATTCAGCCAAAGCTTGTGTCAACATCATTAATTTCATCATATTACCTCTTCAAATCTCATAGTTGATGGTGTTTTAGACTAGATATGAAATAAATAAATTTTGGTTTGAGTGACCTTTATTGTTACATGTATATCAGAGTTATCTTACGTGAAGGAAATAGCTGATATTTAGTTGCAGAAACTGGCCCGCTTAATTTACATCCTCACATTTACTAAGCGACGACAAACAAGAAAGGAAAGGCTAAAACTTATCTGTTCTACATCCATAGCAGCAGACAATTAGCACTTTAGCCTTTATTACTTTCGTTACATGCAGTACACAATCAATCGATTTGGAACTTTTGGCAATGATACAATCAGTTGGGAAGTTTAGGTCATTTTTTTGTGTGATATGACCAAGGGGAGAACAATAGGTTCTTTTAACAAAGTTCGACTTGAGTGGTTCCAAACAAGATGCAAATTCAGTATGAGATATTAATGATTTTAGTACCTATTCATATGTATAATCAAAAGAATAAGAGACGTTGTCAGAAAACATCTTAAATATCTTCCGCCTTCCAAACGATAGAACCTATCTTGTCATAAAGTTCTATTTCCATTGCAAGACAGCAGAGTTCATTCCAAAGGATTCTAAATACGGTTTAAATATGTTCTGGTCTCTATTTTTTAGACAGAGATGCTGTGCCAACAACGTATGAGGTTGATACTAGTTCCAGTTAACGTAGCTTTTGAATGATAATTGGTGACTATCATCTTGATATCTAGTGGGACACCAGTCCTCAGTGTTACTATCATTTCCAGACTATCATTAATGCGATACTATCTAATATATAATTAATTATCTACCTTAATTGGGTAAATAAATTTGATATATGCTTATTTTTCCTATTGTATCCAATTTGCTGTCGCTTGGCTGACCTAGTCGGTAGAGTTTAATTTGCCTTCAAGCCCACCGTATCTATCGAGAAAACGTCTCTAATCTTTAAATAAATCTTTCAGTCTATCGCAAAGATCGGAACTCGATACATTCTTTTTCTCTTTCACAATCAAAACAATTTTTTAAGCCTTCATGAACCAAAATGGAAGGATTTAGTAGAACCCACGGTCTGTTGAATCCTTTTGCTCGACCCATTATCCATCTCCCATCTATGACTCGGTGTGGAATTACTGCCTGGGCGCATGATATTATTGATGAGCTTCAGGTACTTGGTATCCTTAATACAAGTAACAAAAGGGATTTGGATGATTTGGTCGGACTCTATAGAAATCTGCAACAGTTCTTTGACTGGGTCTTTCAGCGTCCTAGAATTATTCCAGGTCAAGTTCACCGTTCTCTCCACCCTGTGATGGAGTCTGCCGGGTTGTTTGTTTCCTTGCATAAAATCTGGGATGATCTTAAATGGGATTTAAGAGAGGAGAAAGGTGGCGCATTTATTGACCAAATGATTGACCATCTTGGCTGGCTTTGGAACATCAAATCCAATCTAAAAAATAGAACTCGTCATGATCATGGTATGTTCTTGAATAACTGTCTCTTTCAATTTCTATACTAATCCCATCTTAAACAGGTCTTCTTCTTGTATCAAGTATGGATACATTAGCAGAAGCAGCAAGGTATGCGCAAGGCAACAACACCGATCTTGAAAACGACATCCGATATCCACCAGTAGCACTTATTTCATCGGATGGTCGCTATCTCCATCCTATGGCACCTGCAAGCAAGATGAATCTGAGGAATGTAGAAGTTTGGGTTCCAGGAACAAGGCAGGGTGGGGAACAAGCCAGTAACAATATGATGTCACCGACACGAGCATCTTCTTATCCAGTATCTTTCATGAGAGGTCCTAAGACTGGCCACATACAACTCCCCAATCACCCTCAAATTTCTCAAGATCAAGCACGAAATGCGATGCGATGTCTTCTTTCATCATACAACAATACACCGTTGTCCAAGTCAAGCTTAGGTGTGCAGCACAGTCTATCTTCCCCCCGTGAAGAGGCGCCACGCAACCTTGTTGACCTAGTTGATGATGACAATGATGATGTTTTAGAAGACGCTAGCATCCATCACGCTTCTATCGATTCTACTGTATCCATACCACCAACTCGGGACAGCAGAAATTTAAATCGTACCCAGGGCTCTGCGGGCGGGTTGAACTACGCTATGACTAGTATGACAGGTGCTAAACCAGCTCACATCAGTGGCAATGGATATTCAGGCAACTCCTCTAACTTTGACAAGGGCATGGAAAAGATTCAATCAGGATATATTCCTTTTCACAGTCATCCCAAGAAGATGGCTTTCGAAAGCACAGATCAATACGAAACTTTGGTCGTAGAGTCTCCGTCTCCAGAACCAGTCAATTTGCGCAAACCCAAATATCTCTCAGCAAACCAGCGTTACATATCCTCTTCTACGTCCCCCAGAGGCTATGAATTGCCCAAAAGCTACCCTTCTGCAGAGGTTCCTCGTGCACAAGCCAGGACTACCAGTTCAACTATGCAGTCTGATTACTTGACTAGTTCCTGGACACCAATCTATGGTCAGAAAAATAATATACACGCGGGATTTGCAGAACTACGTAAATCAAAAGGGAAATCAATGGATCAGGGATTCGGCGAGCAAGAAGGCAATGCTATGGAAGGAAGTAAGGTGGCCAGATCCACTTCTACCGGTGGAACCCAAGACGATATCCCAAGCAGTCAGAATACAAGAATGGAAAGAAGTTGGAATGCTACGGCTGCAGTTACAGCTACGTCCCCTAATTATATTTCCCCATATCCAGGCTTGTTGAATCAAGAGCAGACGAGCAGCCCCTATCCGCCTACTAATTTGGCTCCCAACGATAATCCAACCGTCGTCAATTCAGTTATAACAAAAACTAAGAATACTATAGATATCTACCGTCCCTTCAGCATGCGAAAGACTGAAAAGAAAGATGGTCCAGGAGAAAATTGAGAATACTAGGGACGAAAGGGAAGAGACCAGAAGATGTGCTAGAGGAACTCTAGGATAACAAACATTCAAACGGTGATATGTTGGAATCTATACCATTCTATGCATGATATGAATGCTTATGAAGTCAAATTTCAACCACTGGTAAGGCTTTTGGCTTCCAGGTTTACAAACTTCCTTTTACGGTTTTGATTTGGGTTCTGGTTACTGTTGTATCTGGTCAATGTATCTGCGAACGTTTGGGGAAATTAGTAACTAGTTTTCGATGAATAATAAAGTCTATTTCTTTCAAATATTCTCTGTGTGAAACACCAAATTGCTTTTTTTGTGTCCTATGAATGTGCATATTCATGTTCTGGATCATTTACAAATTCTGTCATTCTCCAATTAACACGATTGATTGGCTAATACACTGACTGGGCTACTGCACCAAC
This sequence comes from Monilinia polystroma, assembly GCA_002909645.1. Lineage (NCBI taxonomy): Eukaryota > Fungi > Ascomycota > Leotiomycetes > Helotiales > Sclerotiniaceae > Monilinia > Monilinia polystroma. The sequence continues at coordinate 53,585 of PDUE01000649.1, forward strand.
TGATTTAATTGAAAACGTCTTTGCTTTCACTCTAGTATGAAGGTATCAATGGATCTATTGATACCTATATTGATCTTAAGTTGTTGTCTAGGAAGATATTGGTTCTCCATCTAATATTGTAGTTTGTTGGAGTATAGGTCTAACTGATTTTGCAATAACAGAATTGGTGGTACTCAGAACAAACAGTACCATGTACCTACCTGGCTGTATATTATGCCGCATTGGAAGATAACAACCCCTCTCTCTTTTCCCTCTACTGTTTCAATAGGTTATAGTTGTTGTCTTTCTCAGCCTAAAGATCCTGGGCAATCCTAGTCTCGTCCTATTCAGCCTCACAAGTTTCTTGTATCCAGTTACCAGTCATCATCTTATGGCTATTAAGTTCTTTGGACTTTTACTTCTATCAGATTCAGATCTTCGCAGATATCCGTTGGCGCCCTTTAGCAATAGTCCCCTTTTGCTCCTATGTTTCACTGTGCTTTTTTCTTTGACATCTTTCCCTATAGCTAATAAATTCATAATACATTTTCAGCTCTGTGAAAGCTTGTCAGTTCTCGACAAGGCCGTACCTTATTGAACAATATTCAAGTTACTTTCAAGAGCATGCCAGCAACTGACTATATTCTACGGCTACGGCTAAGGTCAAGTTGGCCTAGACTAACTAGCCTCGATAGGCTTCCAATTGATTCTACAACTAGTTCATAACACCCGGACTTGTTTTCAAGCTTTCGACCGTTTTATAGTGTCTCTTTCTTCTGCAATACATTTAACGCGTCAACATCAATATTGACGATATATTGGTATCCCAACAAGCTTGGCCTAATAACCCACCAGCACTAGCAACATGGCTTCCTGGATGCAAGAACCACCGTTCTCTGGCATGATGTCCTTACAGGGCCAAGCTGCTCTTTTCATCCGCACACCCTTGGGTAATTCCTTGCCCGCATTGCAGTCACAACAAGATGATTCAAGCACCCAATATTTTCCTGAATTTACTATCCAAACCCCCTTTACTCTGATGTACATGTCAAGAATCAAAGGATCATATTTGGTTCAAGAACTACCATCGCCACAAGAGAATATCCATTCGCTCGGTACTATATCTCGCCAGCTGCTTATAGCCTGGGCCTTTGACATCATACATGAACTACAATCCTTGGGGCTAAACAGAAATCAATTTTCACAAACGATTTGGGACAAGCTATTTATAATCATTCAGAATCATGATACGTATAAGAACTGGATGCTCTCTCGCCCTAGGAATGGTTTAATACAAGGCTCTCTTGTAACTCTCCAAGATAGCGGTACCTCAACTCAATTGCCTCTCACCACCGCAAACGTCTTGGTCATTCTACGCAATATATGGGAGAAAATTGAAATTGACGTGAGAGACACATTCGGTAACACTTTTATAGGAGAGATCTATCTGATAGTCGTGGAAGTCTGGACTTTCAAATACTACATCAACAACTTGGTACGAAGCTCTGAATGTATGATTCACCTATTGATTTACCGTCTTGCTACTCTTTAATACACTGACTGATTTTGTAGGGCTCCTACATACAACATGATCGGATGCAATAACAGAGATATCACGCTATACAATTTCTCAACCATTCCAACCAATCAATTCACGCCCTCAGCCAAATATAGTAGCAACAAACAATGGAATAACTCACCACCCTTCGCTTCTGTCCATTGAGTTTGGTAATACTCCTAACATGGTGGGGTCGCAAATTCAAAGCCGCTCTTCTTTGAGGTCCAACCCTAATCACTTGACCGAAAATCAATCCCAGCATAAAACAGCAGTACTACGATCCCTAATATCAAACTAGAAGTTGATGAACAAAAACGAGGACTTCCAAGTATTGCAGCGAGACCTTATACCGTACCAGCTCGTATTAATCAGCGACGTTCAGACGGGAGAACTTCTCACATATCTGCAGCAGCTCCACAGCCTCACTTTGAAGCTCTAAATAACTCTGCTACTGATGTGGAAGATACTCAACTCAAGTGATCAGCTACCGTCAGCAGACACAATGGTACGATGAAAAGTAACCCGAGCAAGAAGATTAAGGTGAAAAGTGATACCACTCTTGCACACTTTCTCCTCTCCCAGAAGACACGATAGGGCTCTCATTAATCCCGAGGTAGCAGGATCTGATACTCTAGTCAAAACTCAAATCAAAAAGGAAAGAAGTTGGAAGAAGGTCGTTTTCAGTGTTAAAGGAAAGGAGTGAGATGTTCTGCGGGTAATGAAGGATTACATGGCTGCGGAGGGTAAATTTGATTATTATGAACCGTTATTTTGGGGCTTTTGAGGTTTCTTTGGATTAAGTGGCATCAAAATGATGACTATACGGGTACCAGGTAGTGAGACGTACCTCACAATACAAGAAATGACTTCTAAATAGATGAATATCGACAGTAAATCAATATGGGAGATATTGCCAAAGCCGAGATCCTAACAATATAAATGATTGTTCCTGGATATCCGAGCTAAGATTAACCATTTGATTTTGATTTCTATCTGCTAATATGATTTGAATACGTATTTACAATATGCAAGAACGTACAGGTTGTCTCAAGGTGGTTGAAAAGAATAAAGCGATTCATTCAATACTATTCGTCCTTTCTTATACCTAAGATCTTCTGTGTAGGAGCATTTTATAGTCAATTCGATATAAACAAGTGCAATTCATCATCACGTATAAGCAATATCAGAACTGATGGAGGCTATGGTTTTTACCAAAGGTTGAACAAAGATTCAGTTTCTGGTAATAGTATTCATCTTATTGTAAAGTGACTAATAGTAATACAATACTAAAGAACATTTTTTTAACACAAAGCTCTACAATAAGGATATCCACCTTGATATATAGACCTTCGTTCTCCATGGACCTCTGTAGACCGCTGGCAGTCCCTGAAGTCTTCACGTGATTAAATAATTGGTTCTACTGTGACTGACCAGCCATTAACTAGCCACCGAGGCTAAGATCCGACTATTTATCCGTGTACCGTGGTCACCATCGTAACACTTAGTCGCACTGCTGATGTTAGACAAAATTGTATTATTAGATAGAAGGAGTCTCTTACACAGTAAAAGGCCTATAGCATGAATCTTATTAGCTTCCGAAGTGAAAGAAGAAAGGGTATCTGAAAGAGTACTTACACCTCCGTTGCAGGATTGACAAGTTTCCTCTGAGTTTCTCTGGTTTTGTGGTGGGAAACGGGTTCCTCGGCAAATAGGTTTAGACGATGTTTGGGTGTTTGCACACTGTTCTGGAATTTAGAAACTTGTTTTCTAGCACATTTTTTATTCTTCAATTGGAATTACGCAGTAGGAGGCAGCTCCAAGGCCCTAAGAGATATATGTCAGTGCTTGGCCTATCAGGCATAGGATTATACGTATGCTACATGTTTTACCACTTGTGAGAACAGTGCCGTAGTCACAGTACTTGACAGAGGCGCTGACCATGACGACCTGAGCCAATAAAACGGTGATGAAAGATACCTTCATGATTAGATTTGTTGGAGTGAAGTGTTGAGTAGCTGTAGATAGTGTAGATGATGTAGATGCTGCTAGAAATCGGAGAGGTATAAGGCTCTTTCGTATCTCAAGAAACAGGTGAATAGTTCCTACGCAAAAAACTACCCTTGGAAGACAAACTCAAAAATCTGTATACCAGGAAATATCAAAAGCCGTGTCATTAGTACCCTCTTCCAATTGAAGCTCGATCATGGATATTAAAAATCCTACCTACAACATGCTGGACTTTCGTTAAATGATAATTGTAAATGGGGGGAAAGATATTCCCTTGACCGCCTCCTACCCTGCTACAATTTGAAAAGAGAGGCAAGAGAAAGTATAAAAAGAACAACCCCTCTTCCAGGCTTACCTTTCTATAAGAACCTTCGAGCTCATCGACTGAACCAGAATAGTCACTAGATTGCGGTATCTCATCAGAACGCAAGAAAAAGAGAAAGAATGAGACAACGAAGAAGAAGGGGGAGAGTTAGCAGAGGGAGACGCTGAAATTGGAAGGGTTCTTTGAACTCCTTCCTAACTTTGACAATAATATCATCACTTTCTTTCTTTTTTATCATTTTACATATTGTATACTTCAGCGCTTGTAATGCAGATCCATCTTCCAGGACTATTTTTCACTTTCTCCCGCCCAACTCAAAGACTAAGTCGTTTTCAATCGCTCAAACTATATATCAGCCAGGTCGATAAGCCAGCTTACCTCTATTCCTTTATCTTTGAAAAGTTCGCAAGAGCCTGTGGCTGTCTCGGATAGTCTCAGACTCATTGCGGACGTTAATTTGATCAACCAACTAAACGATCAATCATTGGGCTGCCTGCCTGATGGCCAATCAATCATATCCCTTGTTGAGATAAAATTGTATTTCAGGTGACGTATACCGATGGTGGGTAAGGGAAAAGGGGGCTGAGACTTAGACTTTCAGAGGTCTAGCACTCAGAGTCCGAAGATTACTTAGATTTGTGTCTCCTAAGAAGAAATCGCTGCTTCCTTCTAGGAACTTTGCCATTGACGAACTAGGTTTGAATGCATCGGCTTCACCGAGAGGACGATCCGATCCTGAGACCTAGAATCATTGATGCAACACAAACCAATTTTTTCCTGTAGCCATCCAATACCTAGACACATTCACGATAATCATAGACTTACGAGCTTCCCTGGAAGATTGGCCTGTCATAAGGTGGAGAATGACAGGCTAACTTCTGTATATCCCAAGTCAGACAACCATCATTTGAGAGCCTAATGTATTGTATCTAAGATTAAGTTATATCTCAGAATAATAGCTGAATGAACGACAACCTTGAGTATGTGATGGCCGACTGATTCCCTTACTTGATGAAGTCTAATGTGCCTCTGAGTGTGCCATTCATCCAGTTTCGAATGCTTGAATTCGCTGCATACACGAAGATTTCAACAGAGGTGGCCTCACGGCTCCCGGCTAGAATCCCGCATATGGAGGCACAGCCGCCATGATGGCACTTCATGCTACAGATTCTCAGCTCTTCCCATCAGGAAGTTTTTATCTCGATTACTCTTTGAAGAGGGTTCAATAATTGTTTTCATTGAGACAGGATAAAACCAGTAAGATTTTCCTTTTCAGGCACTGAGAGATGGCATTGCGTCAATACAAAGCACCCATAACGACCCCGAAGTCGAATGTACAATCATCCAGCGTCCCGAAAGAGAAAATTGTGCAAAGCAAAATATCCTGGTTTCAAGGTCAAGAATCGCCCCGCATCCCTTCTTTATTAAACACGTGACACCTACCTCTATCTAATATCTTCGGCTGATTATCACTAGTATCAGTTGTTGGGTTGAGGTCATTTAGAGGCACAAACATCGACTTGACATCCATTCTGGAATTAATCATGAATTATGATACACGCTCGTCAAATTCCAGTTCAAAATCACAGTGACAGATTACCGGGAATTTCGACTCAGGAATTCAGTCTACAGCAAGAAGCGCGAATCATTTCTAGCCCGCTGTAATTGAGTGTTGATAGTATCATGCCTGTTTCAGGCGTGGATGATTATGTGCTATAGCTACTAGTTGCTTCGCCTTCAATGATTGCAACCAAGAGTAGAATCAATCTTGTAGTGGAAGTTAAAGTCAGAGAAAGACAGGTATATCAAACACCTCAATATTCATATCAAGATGTTCTAACTAAAAGCAGGGATCAAATTCGATCGTTACAATACCAGATAAAACGAGGGCTTTTGCCAAAGACTAGATTCCAAAAAACAGATGAGATGTTATATCTTCCATTTAGAAGATACTAGAATGTATGGCAACTCTGACATGGAGCGTTATACTTGAGAAATGTTTCACAAACTACTCGACGAGCTCCAGTATCTAGATTTTTTGGTTCAATTTCGATATATCCCAGCACATTTCGGAGTGCTAAGTGATGAAGCTGCAAACTAAGCGGCAAAGATCCTGGCAGGCTATGATCCGGACATACAAACACACTCTAGACCACCTCTTGAGCCAGACTCACTATAGACCGTCATGAAAACCACGAAAATAAGTATCCATAAAGTAATGAGATGCAAACTATGCTTTACAGGGAAGAAGCGAAGCAAGGTAGAGTTCTTTCAACTTGATGCATGGCCGGGGAAAGCGACTTTTAATACCCATGTTGGCACACACACTGCAATCAACCTCGCCACCACACAAATGCGTACGGGATAGATCAGCCTACTAGTGTACCGGCACAGAATTTATAAAGCTGACACAGATTACCATCAGTGTGGCCACGGACAAAAAGCATTGCGGCACACCCTCCTAGAGTGTAGGGACTGGTGTCAGGAACGATAGAAGATATGTATAGGTCAGTGACCATGTCTGGACCTCAAACGCAGACTCTGTAGCTCAAGAATGGCAGAACGAGCAGTAAAGATGATCTTTTGGACAAGACTCCTGGAGCAATTCCAGGCAGTTCCACTAACAGACTCAAATATACTAGTGTAGATGAATGATAAAAAGAAAACAAACGACGAAACAATAAAAGACACATAGTACAGAACCAGTGTATTAGTATAATTTCTACTAGTGCAATCACTTAAGAAGAACTGGTTAATTCGTACTACGAAACCTCATGTACAACGTCGAGGCGCTAGCACTATCGGCTAGTGCGTGATCACATAAGTGGCCCGATACATTTTGTTGTAAATGAGTGGTTTAAATAAGGGGAGCAAAGGTAGAGCAGAGGACTTACGGGGCAGTTAGTGGAGATATCCCACTACTGTTCGAAAACATCATGGAAGAATCTGCTCTGGATAACAGTGATTTTCGCCGTGGGGCTGCTTTTTGCCAAGTTTGAGGCCTAGCGACAGCTATAAGGTGAAGGTCTCGAGCTGCTATAGTGTCAGCTATTTTCCTTTAGTTTAATACCGTCCCCATTGTTACTGCATGACCTAGTATCAATTGATAGCTTCGGGTCATCATGGAGACACTGAAGGCTGTAAAGAATAATCATAGGTGTCGTTCTGATAATGGAAATTGTCTCAGAAAAATAAGTAATATGATTGGTCGATGCGATAGGCTTTGTCAGCTGCGCCATGAATCTGCATGACCTATGCCACTTACATTTTCTGCCTTGCATATTTCTTCAACAATTTTTCAGCCTCCCTATATAGCTATTTTTCCTTTTACCTCCCTCTTCAAACCTGCATATACAATTGCTATGATTTCTTGCAAAGCCATTGAACCCATTTCTATTCTCCTTCCGGTACATATATATACCCCATCATAGTACAATGTCCTACCACGTGCACATTCCTGTATAACCTGCATGTGTAGCTGCAAAACAACTTCGTATTACTGTGTCCACTCTTTACTATAACCTCTCAATTTTCAATGGAGAAGTCTTTTTGCCCGCTGCAGCTACTTCTTGACTACAATCATGATTGTGTTTAATCTGCCTCGGATCTGGTACTCAGCGAGGGGCGGGGCCGACAAATCTTGTCAGCACTAACGAATGAATAACCCTCTATCTTTATAAATGTACCTGGTAGTCAATTTAGGTACCTACGACATTTTTTCTATAGGTATTTAGTAGATCCACCGATGTTTGCAGAAGCGGCAAGGCTGCTTGAATATTCTCTAGTATATATTGAGACGAAGTCACTCAAAGTTACTAGCTTTCACAAGATCTATCTTCCTCTATCAGTCATAATTCAATTGTTGTGAGTTGTACAATAATGTTATTCTATACATCTTCTCTTCTGCTTCTTGCTACCCCCGCCCTTGGGCAGACTCTCAATAATTGGAGACAAACCGTCTTTAACGGATGTTGTGGTATTACTGGTCATGAAGTCTCTCAGGCCGTAGACGGAAACGTAACAAGTTACGACGAAGTTGATTCCTTGCCAAATCAACTTAGTCTTCTGTTCAATTTCCCAGCTACATATCTTGGCTTCTATGTTCAATCTTCCGGAGCCTATATCACCGACTACTATGTTGAAGCTGTCGAGAGCATCACAGAAAAAGATATTATCATTGGAAGAGTTTCTAACGCTACCTCTAATTTTACCGTCGTTGAATTTTACAACTCGGCAGGCACGGCTGGTATCTATACCGATACCATCTTCTTCTACATCACTGGAGTATCTGATGGAGGCAGCACCGCTTTCACCAATGAAATTTATCCAATCTACCCAGGTGATACCATTGTCTATCCACCAAGCCAATCCTCCCAATCCTCATCAACCCAATCCGCTCAGGCCTCATCAACCCAATCTACTACTTTAACACCAAGGTCCACTTCAACCCAATCTACCACTTCAATCCAACCTACTAATTCAACCCAATCTATCACCTCAACCTCAACATCCACTGCTATCGTATACCCCACACCTACTATCCCAGGCGTAACTCTAAATGCCTGGCCCACAATTAGCGCTACCAAACCATTCCCTCAAGGACAAGCATACATCGACGGTAACCCATCCACAGCCTCGAGTTCAACCCTCTATGACCTTCTATTCAACAGCTGGTCCACCTACGAAGGATTCTACATTCTTTCCCAATCGCCCAACTACATCACTGATTACCATGTCATCGCTCAAAACGCCCAAACACTTGTCGAGTATGAAGTTTGTCGCGTTACAGGTGCTACGTCAAACTTTACGCTCTGCGCTTTTGTGGATGAGAAGGGAAATCCGGGGTACTTTACTGATGTTATTTTTATCCATCCGGATGCAGTGTTGAATGATGCGGCTCCGGAGATCAGTGAGGTATATCCTATTTGGCCCGGTGATTATATTGCAGATCCCAATGCTTGAATTTGAGAAGTCCTGTGATGATTTGATTTCCATTTTTGGATGGGGGGTAATTTGATGTCAAGGATTGAGAGTCGGTGGTATGAGAGGTTATGTTAAAAGTAATTATAGATCTAGAAGTTATGAATGAATGATTTATGTAATGGTTGTAATCATAGAAATTGGAAGTTTCAACTAATTGCTTATTTCTATCCTCAATGGAAAAGTCATCCTTAATGGTTTGTGGCCTATCAGACGAAATTCATGGACACAATTCAAGCACATCAATAATAGTCAAGTGATTATCACCTCCCTTGAGAAAAAGATCCTGTAAAAAAAATCATCTCAATGACAAACAACAAGAATGAAACAGCAACCTACAGAACCTTTAATTTCATACTATAAATCCACACAACACGCTCAACATTACGTGCCAGTAACTACAAACAAACAATGAGGAGGTTCAATTATTTAATTCAATTGATCGGAGGAATTAAGAAACCAAACCCCTATGCATAAATGAGATATGAGCATGACAAATTAGCATCATAAATCACTATATTCGCCAATTAGCTACTCTAATCATACCCCTTCCAATCACCAAACCCAACTTCCGTCCCGCATCTATAAAGCTCTCCTGACGCTCCAAAAATCCCTTACGGCAATGGGAACGAACAGAGCTTGAAAGCTATTTCAATCAATGCATAATGCGTGTCCTGAACATCGACAAGCGCGCATACGCTCCCTTTTACTTAGCGAGGTATACGTATATAGCATCAATCAAATCGAATCCTCAGGATCAATTCCCCCATTAAATAAACAATTGATCACGAACCAGACACCGATATATGTGGAAAGGGGCAGTAAGAGAAATAAAAGAATGATGGATATTCCTTACTTGGTTCACAGAATGTATGATATCAATGTCCCTAGATGTGCACGCCTCATATTCCAATAAATGACTTTGGGTCTTAAGTTCCGGACGCCTGGTTTTTGAAGTCCATCTGATGCTTCTGTATGGAGAAGGATAAAATGAGGAACACGGTATAGAAATATAAACGACAGATATGGGAGGTATAGTATAAGTATACCGCGCCACAAATTCCTCCCCTTCTCCAGATTCGCCCTCTTAAATATCAACAGGGTAATCGAATACAATAGAAACCCATCATCTTAAAAACACACCAAGCTTAACTCCCGAGACACCTGCCTTCAGAAGATACGCTACTGATACCTGTATTTTGCGTCATTTTGGCATTCTTATAGGTGAGATGCTTGGTTTGGATGGGTATGATTTGATATGAAATAATATACGGATTCGTGTTGGTTTTGTCTTAATGGATGGGGGATGGGTTGTTTGTATTATACGTCGGATATACTTGGTTTCTCGGGGGGTTCGGGATGTTGTATATCTTGTAACATAGGAGTATAGGAGGGTGTTGTAAGATGTTTTTGGTCTTGCTTTGGGGAGACATCATGTAACTATATTCCAAGTATCTTCTCAAATCTTCTTTCAAGCCCCAACCCTCAACTTCTCATTTTCCTCCCCCTCTCCCTTTCCCTTTCCCTTTTTCCCATCAAGCCCCACAACCCCAAGTCTCGCATCAACAAACCAATCACCGAAATCTCTATCCCTCTCCCCTCCTCCCTAAAACCATCATCCTCCACCCCTTCCACCCTCCATCCCACCAACCTTCACATTGTGATTTCTTCAGCATCAGAATGTCGATCTGATAGTCCACGTAGAGATAGATGTATGGTAAGTTTAATAACAAGTAACAATAATTGATAACAAATGGTTAATCGATGTTCTTCCTCATCTTCTCTATTATCATCGTCACAATTGGAGAATCAAAACTCCTGTCCCAATCCAACAAAACGATAAGGAGAAGTGAGTAGATAGATAAACAAATAAACAAACAGACAGACAGATAGACAATAAGATGCATATTGTATAGCAGAAACGAAGCATTAGTAGCATATATCTTCTATTCAAGCATCTCAACCATCAATCATCGCAACCTCCTCTATCCCTCTATCGAAACATTCCAACCACCTCCACCCCTATCCCCAAGAATATCCTCGGTCTTACACTAAACACCAACTGATCCCATTTCATTCCAATGCATCTCATCTCCCCAATACGCAAAAGCAAAACATAAGCACAACATCCTCGCTTAACCCAACTTCCCCCTTTCCTACTCCTCCCCATTCTCCCCCCTCATCATAAATCCTTATATATACCCAACCACAACAAAAAATTTCTCTCCCAAAATCCGTACCACACGCCTTCCCTCCCCAATCAATCAAGTAATCGAACAAAGAAATCCTCAAACACCATATTAGCTACTTAATTATTAAGTATTAGCTACCCATTCAACTGTAGAACCCTACACTTAAAGACATATAGAAATAAAGACATAAAACCATCAGCATCTTACACTTATCTACTTACCTCTACACAATTTCCATTTTAACACCTGTCACCCCCTTTCAAATTTCATTCCTCTTTCTTCATCACAAAACATCATATCAACTTAATTAAACATAAACTAATCTTTTAATTTTGAATTACTTGATTCCAGTTTGAGGTTAGCATTACTTCTAACATTAATATCAACATTTGAAATAAACATATGCATTAATCATCTAAGCTCTAAACTCTAACTCCAACTCTAACTTAAACCAATTGTCAAAACTAATCTGCACTCATAATTCTGCGTTTGCGTTGGGTTTCTATAATTCGATGTATCCATGATTCCCTTAGAAGCTATGAGGCATGCTGGTAGGTATATCTTGATCTCATTTCATCGCATGATAGAGGTTCAATTCTCCCATCCATCCATCCGTCCATCC
>PDUE01000649.1:65311-77528 GCA_002909645.1 Monilinia polystroma
CATCCATCCATCCAACCAACCCAGCTATAAATTACCTCCCTCCAACCCCTTACTCAACCCCTTACTCAAACCCTGAACTCAAAGCAAATACCTATAATCCGGACTTAGATCACCCAACTCCGTTTTCTCATACGCCGATAGACCCAAATCTGTAGGCATCCTCTCCCTCCTCCTATTGTCCACCAGCAGAGCCAAGAGATAGCATAAACATGAGACTGCTGAAAGACAAAGGGACCCCAAGCAGATTCCATATCCTTTCTTATACTCGGGTGCATCTGCTGCCAAGAATGAGTATGTGGCAATGATACCACCGATGTTGCCAAATCCGACTTGCCACGCTGTGCCTATACTTCTGCGGTGATGACCTCCAAGATTCATGCTGAACCAACAGACGATTACGGGCATGGCGGAATATGCACCCATGACTACCAGGAAGAGGGCTCCGTATTGTAGTTTAGGATTATCATGCACAGTGAGCAAGATGGAAAACCCGGCGATGGTGATGCATAATGAGGCGATTGTGAATGCGAATCGATGACGGGTAAAATCGGAAAACGCTGCAGTGAGCATGGAGAAGACGAAAGCGCAGGCCCAGGGAGGAACAGAATGAACTTGTGTTTGGACAGGGGAGTAACCATAGCTTGAGATGATACTTGGGGCGAAGTAGGCGTAACTGTAGACTGGGATTACCACACCGAAATACATGAAACCTCCTAGAATGACCTTGAAATCTTTGAGCACATGCACAACATCCTTAGAAGTAATTTTGCGTTCAGCAACACTTCTTCCTTGATCGACTTCAAGACGAGCTTGAACAAATTTCAGCTCCTCAGCAGTGAGCCATTTTGCATCTTCAGGGAATGATGGGACAAGAAAGAAGAATACTAGAGCTACGACGCATGTAAGGACACCTTCCAGGATGAAGATCCAACGCCATCCTGAGTATCCCATTAATCCATCCATTTTTCCAATGGCGCTAGCAAGAAGGCCGGCAAATGCTCCAGCTAGGGTGGTACTGCTCAAGAATAATGTGTATCGACGTTGTGCTTCTGATCGCTTATACCACATACCGATGAGGTAAAAACAACCAGGAAGCATACCAGCTTCGCAAAGACCCAAAAAAAAACGAGCTGCGAGGAGTCCACCAAAGTTTTGGACAAGTCCTTGACAAAGATTTACGAGACCGAATAGGAACATGAGGAATGGAAGCCAAACGTTTGGACTTAGACGTTTCATTAAGATGTTGGAAATGATTTCGAAGACTACATAAGGGACGAAGAAGATGGTTAAGGCAGTATTATATTGATCTCCGGTTAACTTCAAGTCTTGTGTGAGGTGAAATGATTTAGAATTGGCGATATTGACTCTGTCCAAAAAGGCCAAAAAGTACAAGATAAATCTGTGAGAGTTAGGATGAGATTTTTAGTACTTGATTATTTCACTTACAAACATGGTATCACCCGTAAATCAATCTTTCGCATAAGTTTTGCTTCTGTTGTGTTTGAAGGACATGCCATGAGTAGCCCATCATGTTCGATTTGACCTTCATTGGGCGGAATCCCTGGAACATAACAGTTGTTGGCCTCAGACCTGAAGCTAGCTTCACGATCCTCTGAAAGCGAAGCTGATTTTTGAGGGTCGGATCCCGTTTCTTCTGCATTTAGTTAGAATGTTCAGTTAGAATTCTCTTGAGAAATATGATATCACAGGATTGTTTCAAGTATGATATCCTCAGTCAATGATCACTTGATCGACTGAATGAATATCTAAAATGGCTTGGCAATTGGATGATACTCACTGTTATACAAGTCAATTGATGCCATTTAGACAGCTTTCCTTCGCCAGCGCAAAAAAAATGCAGCGACCAAATTTAATCGACGACACGCCTTTATAAAGCTAAATACCAAAAATCAAAGACTAGAGACCAAAGAGGGCAAAGAGGGCAAAGAGGGCAAAATGTAGCGGTATGACTATGAATATGATTGTGAATATGATTGTGAATATGTATCTGTATCTGTATCTGTATCTGTATCTGTGTCTGTATATGAAGATGAAGATGAAGATGAGTGAGAAGAAGAGCAAGTGAAGGAGAAAAAGAGATCAACAAGAGATAAATGAGAAAATTAGCTGCGAAGAATCAATAAAAAATGGCCATTGAATACAGCTTAAAGCAGGTTTCGACGCCACCTGCAGTTCGAGACAACTGGAGGCCCAAGGTTTACCATTTGAAGTTAGTGATGCACCGGGACAATCAGCATCGCCATGCAGAAAGGGAAGGAACAAGGGGATGAGGTGATCTCCGGGGTCTTGCATGATTTGATGCAGAGGAGAGGGGGGGAGGAGGAGGAGGATGAGGAGGAGGAGAGGGGGGGGAGGAGGAGGAGGAGGAGGTGTCATCTTTACTTTTAGTAAAGGGATAATAAATCACAACTCATACTCTTTGCCATACTTACCTACCTACCTACCTACCTAGTATCTGCCTACGTATTTCATCATACAGTCAGCCCATGTCCTGATTCAAGAAGAGTAGAAGATACCTATCATGTACCTCATTCATATCGCATTTGCCATTCCATTAATACCCGGAGACCTAGGTATTCAAGAATAAGCAAGCTCTTACCAGGAACTCTCTGCCGCACATCAATCTTTACCTACCTAGGCATGAGAACTACCTAGTAAGGAAAGATTCCAAATCGGTGTAATATTTTAGCAGAGGGTAGATAATCTTAAGGTGTACTTTTAATCAGTAATATATCACACAAGAGAGCTGATAAATCGAACATCTCATTTCTTGACCGAGTTTTGAAGGAAATATTATTTATTAGTATCGGGACGGGAAGGAATATATAATGTAATGTGGTATGTGTAATATGTAACATGGGATGGGAGAGGAAGGATCTTCTTTTCTTCTATACCTACTATCTACTACCTAGGACCTAGCTGTCGATAATAGATAATAGATAACGGACAATGGATAGTAGATGGTAGATGGTAGATAGTAGATGGTAGATAGTAGATGGTAGATAGTAAGTAATAGATAGTAGATAGTAAATAGTAGATAGTAGATAGTAGATAGTAAATAGTAGGTAATAGATAATAGATAGTAGATAGTAGATTCTTTATATAATTAACTCTTATATAAGTCCACTAGCCGACTTTCCGGCCACCCCCCATTCCGGCCACTTTTACCACCAAAAATGGCCATTTTTCGTATTTATAACTTTATCAATGTTGAATATTATAATACAGAAAATGAAATCATAGATTTAGTATATAATTATCAATAAATATGAGAAGATTTGTGATTTATGATTTTCTTTCTAGAATTATAAATTTTACTGATAAATAATTTATATGAGAAAATGTATAATTACAAATACAAGCGTAATTACAAATTATAATTGTTGGTATCACCTGGTGCGGGTGAAAGTCAATAAGGTAAGTATACCGTTGTATCTTATTNNATCTAAATGTGTAGAGCGACAACCATATCGAATGCCCAGGCGTTGGCGCGTGACCTAGCGCGTCACGTGATTATCCCGACCAAAACTTTTCTTTCTATCTCTTATATCTTGATTTAGATTTAATTCTACTTCTTATAATAAAGTTTGGAATATTGAATTCTTTTTATCTTATGATTAGGATTTATACATCTAAATATCTAAATATCTTTAAATATCTAAATATCTTTAAATATCCAAATAACTTTAAATATCCAAATAACTTTAATGTAATAAAAGTCCTCTAATCTTAATAAGATTGATAATAATCATTATTACTATTACTCAAATGTATGTTTATCTCGAATGGAAAAAGAAAACATCAAAGAACAAATTTAAAATGGATTTTCGAAATGTAAATGTTAGGAGATGGTGGTCGGACAATTTTTGCTTGTAGGGCGCGGTACGCTGTGGCCCTAACTCTGATCATATATTTTCCTGCTAGGTTTCAATCAATCTACTCACTTCACTTATTTCACACGTTGTGGCTCTCTCAAAGGATCAAAGTGGATGATGGATTATCAATGACAATGAATGTAGAAGTGTTCGACTATGAGAATTAAACTATGAGAATTAAACTATGAGAATTAAAGTTTTTGCGGGGATGTCTTGGCGAAAAGCTTGGTATGTTCTAGGAACCCGGTATCGGAGAGTGTTCATGAGATTGATAGTATAAGTAGATGGGAAGGATTCTTGATTGTTTGATTTGTTAATGGATTTTGCTTTCATTTCTTTTTAGCCTTGGGGATTGGGGATTGGGGATTGGGGATTGGGTATTGGGTATTGGGTATTGGGTATTGGGTATTGGGTATTGGGTAGCATGATAATTTTGTTGAATGGTTTTTGTGTCTTTGTCTTTTACTTGTGGAGAGGGATTGGGATATCCATAGGTATCCTGGATATATCCATTCATGGATGGATGATATGTTGTGAAGATTTTGATATTACGCATGAGAGACACAAGGAGTGTGATGTATCTACATTCATTCTTGAATGGATGATGTCGTAAAGATTTTGATATTACCCATGAGAGATACGAGGAGTGTGAAGTGGGTAGGGAAGGAACACGATTCTATTGACCTATAGCTACTGCAAGTCTCTCATCCCATAGGTCTTGAATTCGATTTAATTAATATGCATACAGCCTTACCTCAAATGAGGATATTGGATATTAGAAAATCCTAGTCTAGAAACAAAACACTTGCTAATTCAGAATTATTGATTGCTGCTTTTGATATGAATATGGTATTGACCGCATTGATGAAATTTCAAGGTGGATAATAAACTTATTACAGTAGAACTACAGTATGGATCATATGGACTATTGGAAGAAAGTCGGTCACTCCATGTATACTCCGTATATATAATGGATACAAGCATGTATATCCGACAACATGAGAACAATTGAAGCAGCTCCAGTTTTGATATAAAGGGGTTTAGACCTGTCAATACAATACCTACCTATACAAGCGAGCACGGAACGGAATCCCAGGTAGCCTTCTCATACGGCTGACTCACGAGGCTACGAGGGGAATTATTCGAATTATCATAGGTATGTATGCTCCATACGGGCTGGCTGACTGGACACTTACTTTCATTTGTAAACACTTGACAGGTGACATTGAAAAGGACGTGAGAGAAAGAAGGTTGAACGCGCAAACGCGTCTTCTCATGGAAAATTTCATACTTTTTGTCCTTGCTCTTGTTGAGATGATTCTATCTTTTGACAACATACATACATATATATACATGAGAATGGTGTTATATCTTCTTTTATTCTCCGAACGGATACCCGATGACTTTCATCTTAAGCATTCGGGCTTTCTTTCTTTATAATGATCCTTTTGTTTCCGACTCGTATCTACTTAGGTAGGTAGTTGTTAGGTCCAAGTACCGAATGGCACCTCGCCATTTTCTTGGTATGTTTTTACCGTTGTCGACCGATTTGCTATTGATGATAGTATACTCTGTAGTTTTACTGGTATACGATACGATGAAGCAAGTACTTAGGTATGTATATATGTATGTATGTATGTATGTATGTATGTACGTATATATGTTAATATACGATGAATCTGTCATTTCATATATATTGAGAAGAGAAAGATGACCATTCGGATATTAGGAATACTTACTCCTAATAGAGAAAAATGATTCAACTATTTCGAGGAACAGGAAGAAGAACCGGGGAAGCATCATAATCATTATCAGTATCATCGGATACCATCCATCTGAATTCGAACTGAGTCAAGTCACAGGCAAACAACCTTTTTAGTAAGTCTCACATTTTTATCAATAACCTCCCTTTCTGTGGCTTTAAGAAACCTTGGTTTTTTCAATTTACTTGATTGTATTAATATTTCTAGTGAGCACGAGAACCATCTTGGCCATGATTATTGTTGTTGTTGTTGTTGTTGTTGTTGTTGTTGTTGTTGTTAACGTTGTTACGACTGTCCTTACATTTTCCAAAAGTCAAATGCCAATAATTTCACATCATGTGATGATTTGGTTTTCCCACCGAATTTACCCCTTCATTTTCGATAATTACTCGAGTATTATGATTAGGTAGGTATCCGAAGTATGGATGGAGGTTAATGTTAGTGTTCACAGTTACTTAACCCTGAAGGTAGTTATTGATTTTCCTTTCGAATTGATTCCTTCGGTCATCGTTGTCTTCCTTTTGTGAAACTTGGTTATAATTCTAATGTCAAAGTCAATTCTTGGAACAAAGATTCTATAATTATCTAATCATCTATTACTTCTATTACTACTACTACTACTTCTTTTACTACTACTTCTTTTACTACTACTTCTTTTACTACTACTTCTTTTACTACTACTTCTATTACTACTATTACTTCTACTATGACTACTACTCTACTCTCAGTACTCTACTAGGTATGGAGTGGTATGGAGTAGATGACTATCAGGTATATATTCATTTCCCTTAATCGCCTCTTTGTTGTAAAAACTAACCGCTCGCTTGGTAGTAGTATATCATACCAATCAATGCCAACGCCATTACCATTATTATCACCATCCCACCTCTCAAGAATCCAAAGAAGGATAAACAAGTACTAGAAGTCAAAGAGGTGGCACTTTTTTTTTCCTGTTTTTTCCCCTTCGAACCTTGTTAAAGCAAACACGATTCAGGACTGACTCTTTCAAAATTCTATTCTCTTTCGACTCAACTCAAAAATTCTTCTTATTTATTTGTTAATCAATCAATCATTGGGCGGGTAGTTGAGAAACATAACGTTCATTTTACTTTTCAATTATTACCTACCTACCTACCTACCTACTTACCTACCAATAAGTTACCTATCTATTCAAAGGGGGTCGTTTTTATTTTCATTCTCGAGAGAACAGAAGACTCAATCAAAGAATTCCAAGAAATACTTAGAAAGAGACGTTTTACAATCACTTACTCTATTATATACATCAACATCGTCGTTGTATATATATATATATGTACAGAGTGGTCGAGTATCACCCACAATCAAATCCATCCATCAATCAATCCATTGATCCATTGATCCATTGATCCCTCCATCATCCGTCCATCTAAAAAAAGAAGAGGTGGCGGATGAGATTCGGTAAAGAGCAGGAAAAAAAATAGGTTTTGGACTAGAATCAAAATCATTAACCAACCATTAAAACCATCATCAATCTACGATCTTAGCCCAAACTCTCATTATTACGGTGACCTTTCACTTGTCATACTCCGAGATCCCTCGGATTTCGATTTCCTCCCACATACAATACATACAATACAAGACAATACAATACATACCACACAAACATACATACATACACCCATCCCATCCCATTCCATCCAATCCATCCATCTATCCATCTATCCATCCATCCATCCATCCATCCATCCATCCATCCATTCATCCATCCATACCTACCTACTTAACCTACTTAACCTACTTACTTCGTACATCTCACAACTCACACCTCACACCTCACATCTCACAACTCACACCTCACACCTCACAAGTCACATCTCCAAGCATAATTCAAGAAGATAAGATTCATCCGTCATTCATCATCCACAATACAATACGATACGATCAGTGCCAGAGAGAGAACCTTTTTCTACCACAGGAAGAATTAAATCTTCCGTCGGCGATATCATTTGATTTACTTCCCTTACTAATAATAAACATAACATCTCATTGATTTCGGTATTAAAGGGTTACAATCGTCGTGGATGAATAAATCATCACTTCCTTGATTACGGGTGGGAAACGATTTTGACGATTTGACGATTCGATCATTCGACATCTTCAACTTCATTCGATTGAATTTCACCCATACCGATCAATACCTTCACCTACCTAGGTAGACTGATACCTATACTCGTATTCATATTCATATCCATACTCACACCCAAACTCACACCCAAACTCACACCCAAACTCATACCGAACTCCTCTATCAATATACAATCTTCATACGATGATGAGCATTCCTCCTATATCCTCTCTCGCAACTAGCGATACTGCCATCGATCTCCAAGATACTTTCAAAGAATCGCTTGGTATTGTTAGAGATGTTGCCAAGGGAGCGTTATTAAAGCATTGGGGTATTTCATTTGATGGTCATGATATTTGTTATGAGGCTAAACAAATAATTGCGGGAGAAGGGAGTTACAATGATGTCCTCACCATGAGAGATTCAGCAATTCCTACAGAAAGGACGACATACCATAACAATGTCCAACTTCCGTATTCCGGAGATACTCCTATTCCTACTTCTACTACAACTCTATGTTCAACTTATCAGCCGACAATGATGGGTCAAATGTCTTCTTCGCTTTCTTCGCCTTTCAATATGAACAATAATAATTCTCACTTTCAATCCGGAAATTCAATGCAAAATTTCAATAATTCAAACCTTCATACACAATCTTCTTTTAATAATATCACTCAAAATCAAACCGAACTTCCACAGGTCGCGAGTATATTACAAGCTGCGAGCAGTTACCATCACCAGCAACATCAGCAGCAACAACAACAACAACAACAACAACAACAACAACAACAACCACAACAACAACAACAGCCACAACAATCACAACAACCACAACAACCACAACAACCACAACAATCACAACAACTACAACAACTACAACAACCACAACAACCACAACAATCACAAAACTACCAACAACAACAAGCTTCTTCTTCCTACCCCTCTATATCAAACAACAACTGTCATTCACTCGCACCCTCTTCAAATCAACGTTCCTCTCAGTTACAACAAAACCTTCTTGGCGTTGAATATCCTCGAAAGTTAGAGAATCTATTCCCTAGATCAAATTCAATACTTGCTCTTCAAAACACCAACCCCACAAATCGAAGCAATGTTCAACAACAAATGATCGCTCGACTGCAAGAAGGTTATCAGAGTTTTTCCAATCCATCTTATTCAAATTCAAATAATCAGACAACATACAATATGCCAGGCTCAGCTTTCGATTTAGAAAGATCTAGCTCGAACGCTTCACTTCCATACAATTTATCTCTACCACCTTTAGCCCCGGCGCAAAGATCTCCGCATCTTGACAATCTACTCATTGTAGAATCCCGATCTACCACGCAAAGTCGATCAGAAACCCCACATAATTTCGAGATGGTTAAAAATACCAATCCCAAAAAGCGCAAGACTCAAACAGATGAGGAGAAGGCTGCAAAGAAGGCAAAGGTCAATAAGATTGACAAGGCTGAGAAGTTGGAGCAAGTAAGTATAGTCCTACAAAATGTTGCAAAAGATGTCTAACTTCTCAACAGATGAAGGATCGAGCCAAGTTCAACCTACCAGTTCCGGTTTGGATGCGTATTCTCGAATTTTGTCCCCCCATATTTCTTCGAAAGGCTCGTCTCGTCAGTGGAGAGTGGAAAAGCTGGGTCGACGAATATCAATCTATCCACATCAACTGCCGAAGAGAGAATTTTGGTTACAATATGCCTGAACAGATCCCAGGTCTATCAGCGAAGCAATATGTTGATCTTTTGGGTGGAAAAGGGTGTATGGAACCTGGTTGTAAGAACAAGGATGCAAGCAGAACACATTGGGCTTGGAAGAAGAGGTGGTGTTTGAAGTGTTGGAAGGGAAAGATCGAAAGGGAGGATCGTGTTCACAAACAAAATCAATCCACATACACTCGAACCGTCATGGATAAATTACTGGAGTGCATTCCTGTCAGCATGTATGACTCTTTTGGTAAACCTCACGATTATGTTGAAGATTCAGCTCAACCTCAGGCAAATCAAATTTCGACACATCGACTCTACAAATACTACCTGAACGCAGATGTGAAGAGAATTATGGAGGAATATGAAGCTCTCACCCCCGAGCCATGGCGCGAGGATCCTACTCACGATGCTCAACAGAAAGCCACTGCTCGTCAGATTTGGGAAGATAAGATGGCAAAATTGGAAGAGGATCGTGATAAGTTCTTTCAGGCGAAGAAGTCCGAGAACGACAAGCTCATGCAACTCGTCATACAAATTGAAGCAGCCATTCGTGAGAAAAGAGCAAAAGGTCGCAAGCCGAATGACGCTAATCGTGAAAGTCGGAAGAATCTCTTCATCATGGCAGCCAAACGTGATCTCCCTCAAATTCCAATAGAGTTTGTTCAGACCACTACAGCATTCAGAGCTGCCATTCGAATTTTCAGAGACGGTGGTTCCGAAAGAGGATGGAGAACTTTAATGCCGAAGATCGAGATGGAATTTGAGAAGTCGAAGTTGAAGGAGAAAAATCAACAACCCACCGACCCTGCAAGCAATGCACAAAGCCAGGCCAATCCTGATCAAGACGTCCAAATGACGGGCAATGGTTTCGGAAACTTTGATCTAGACAACCACAACCTTCAGCGAAGTTCACAGAGTCAAATCCATGGATTGCCAATTTCAAAATCTACTGGATTTTCAAATGACAAATCTTTTGGCATGGCTAATGTCGGTGCTTCCATCAACAATAGAAACAACTTCATGGCTTCTGGGTCACAACTATCAAATACTACACCTACGACGTTTCTTGGTGGCAGACCTCTCATCCCCTCAAATCATGGCCTCAACAACAATAATGCTTCCTCTTCAACCATGTCTCTCGGTTCATCGAATCGTGTTTCTCTTAATAACAATAACTCTTCTGTCGGCTTTCCCATCAATTTCCCTCACACCGGAGAAAGCTTCCCCACCAATTTATTGAGCCATCTCTTTCAGAGCAATGCTGGCTCTTCTCCCCACTCATTGACTCCTCTATCTCAGAATAATACTGGTTCTTCTGTCAATGTTTCCCGCCTCAACAATGGATTTCAAAACAATAATGGCTCATTTCAAAACAATAATGGCTCATCAATTATTTCTGGCAATCCATCAATTTACGCTTCCCAAAACAATATCAATTCCTCCACCGGGTCTTCTGCCAGTTTATCGAGTCATGCTGTTTACAACAACAATAACTCCGCACTCGTCCCTGCCAATTCATCAAGTGTTGGATCATCCTCCACTCCACGAGCTACCATGTCAATCGCATCCCTCATCACACGTACCCAATCTCAGCACAATTGATGCGACACTAATCAATTTATGGTCCGAATGACATTTCAGCCTACCGGCACATGAGTCGTTTGGGATGGGAATCATTAAAGATTACCAAGAAGACCAAGCTATCAAACCTTTCTTCTTCTGCAATGTTGCGCTCGACATTGCATTTCTTTTGTTTACAGGTTTTCGTTCTGCTTTTCAACATAAAATATTGGCGTAAAGGCAAGCACAATACCCTATGAGGAACAATGGTTACCACCAGGAGTTTATCATTGACCATATTTTCTCATTATGGCAGGGATGGTTTGATGCATATAAGGGTTATGAGGTGTTTTTACATGAGGATTCATGAATGTATCCCATGTTGTGGCGTCATAGAGGCTGGTTTGCATATGATTTTATTTAGTCTATAATGACTATCAGATGAATTGGGCAGCATGAGGGATACATGGTGGACAATGAGGCGTTTTGGTGGCATAAGGATACGAGTCATCAATTCCCATTAATCTGCCCTTTTTCAGTGTATCTATTCTTTTTTTTTTTTTTTTGCATTTTCGATTGTCCACATTGGTGTTACTTTGAGGGGATGATTTGATGAACAATCGTGGAACGAAAATCATGTTGGCTGCAGGATGGGAAATTGGAGTCAAGAAAGAAGGGTGAGATCGAATAAGAAGCCTTGAGGGTTGAAGGATTTTAAGGTGGTGCATGAGGTAGTCTAGTTGGTTCGATTTTCAGTTTTCGTTCAGCATGGTACATACATATTACCATGTTCTTGGTCCTTCGATCGTAATCTTACGCTTGAAAGCAAGGCATAGGAATTGTTGAGGAAATCAAAATCATCTTTAAAATATCTTTCATTCCTTTAGAGATTTGATTCATGATGTGAACTCTGAGCCCCAAAAACAGACAACAGGATTATTTCAATTTCCAACATTGAACAAGAATATTCCAAATATTAGCTGAGAATAACATTATAAGATAGCCCTGGAGGTATATTATTAAGACATATCCATATATCAAACCTCAGCCTTGTAACAATATTTCTATCTTTACCCGATATCCCATCCCGTCTTCACAAATACCCATGGACCTATTTATAGAAGTTTTCTCGCCATTGCATTGCATGGCATTCATTGCTGTACTTATCAA
>PDUE01000649.1:77585-90967 GCA_002909645.1 Monilinia polystroma
GACTGTGGACTGTGGACTGTGGATTGTAGATTGTGGATTGTGGATTGTGGATTGTGGAGTGATTGTTTACGAGTTTACGAGTTTGCAAGCAGGGGGTGTAAGTTGTTTGTTTGTTTGCTTGCTTGGTTGTTGTTTGGATGAGTGAGTGAGTGAGTGAGTGAGTGAGTGAGTGAGTGTTTGTGATGTTGTAATGTCCGCGATGACTGATGCTTGTGCTTGTGCTTGTGCTTGTGCTTGAGGATTTTGATTCTAAGGATTG
The DNA here is from genome assembly GCA_002909645.1 of Monilinia polystroma. NCBI lineage: Eukaryota > Fungi > Ascomycota > Leotiomycetes > Helotiales > Sclerotiniaceae > Monilinia > Monilinia polystroma. The sequence continues at coordinate 77,845 of PDUE01000649.1, forward strand.
AGAATTTTACGAATTTATTGATTTGTTATTTTTTTGATTGATTATTTGATTGACGTGATGGATGGATGCATGTGAGGTCATAAATAATAAATAAATAGGGTTTTGGAGAACGGAGAACGAAGATACGTACGTTAAGGGTACGTTGAGGGTTCCTACTGACATACCTACCTACCACCTTCCTAGTATATTTGACCTTGACTTCACTTGACTTTACTCGACTTTACTTTACTCGACTTATTGACCTACCTGTGCAAATTGCAATGAATCGTTTGGAGTTTCGGGACGAGATTCGTATTGGTAGGTAAGGTTACGTTATGCAGGGGCATTTGGATCACGGTCGGGACGTAGATTTGGATTGGGATTTGGGTGCGGGTTTGGATGGAAACTTGAGTGCGGATTTGGAGAATATGGATCGAGGGGAGTTGGCGCCGGGGTCGCGGATACGGATACAGATGCAGCAACAGCAACAACAACAACAACAACAGCAGCAGCAGCAGCAGCAGCAGCAGCAGCAACAGCTACCTACGCAGCAATCGCATGCACGGAAATTAAGAGAAGATACTGTGAGGAGGGGGGAGAATATTCAACAGGGGCCGAGGCTCGAGAGGAGCCCTCATCCGTATCATAAGAGGTGCGAGGAGATTCCGTTTGGGAGTGAGAGGATACCGGGGGTTGGGAGGGGGAATTCTCTGGGGGTTTCGTCGCGCGCGGATCGCCCTCCTCCTATACTTGGCGCGAGGCCTTCATCGGTCAATCCTTCGGTCAATCCTGCGTTGCCGTCGCCTTTGCGCTTGGCGCAGAATTCAAGTGATGATTTATATACGCGTGTGAGGGTAGTGGTGGGTGGGTCGTTGGGGGGTTATGTTGAGTCGACTAATAGTGGTAGCGGGACGGAGGCAGATGATGAACATTTTCTCAAGGGGCTACCTGCGCCGAGAATGAAATCGCATAAGGGTTTGAGGGGGGAGAATGGGGAAATGTCGAGTACGCCTAGTCCGTTGTTGAGTCCGGCTATTCTGGATGAGGAGATGCGATGGAAGAAAAGTGGGAGGAGTAGATCTGCGGCGCTGGCTTCGAGGGTACTTGGTGGGGAGGAGCAGAGGAGGGTTATTGAGAAGTTTAGACGGAGACGGAGGATTGAAATTATAAGGAGGACAACTGAGGCTTTGTTAATGTGTTTTGTTGGGGGCATAATATACCAGAGTCAAGGGGTTAAGGAAATTCTCTATCTATGGAGGAATGGTATGCTTCTTCTACCTCGAATTTCTCAGAAACCATGCTGATCTTGAAGAACTTGCTTGTCAAATCTTGATTATAAGTGGTTTGATCGCTTTATATCCACTGCGACTATTGCGACATCTAAGCTCCCGAACACCATGGAAATATCCATTTCCTCTTACTATCCCCGCGACATTTGATCCTGCTCCGTTGCTATATCCTCCTACTTTGACTATGCTTGTCTCCATTCTCCTTTCGGTCAGTGACCCCAGTGGTCTTCTCCCCAGTATGATTCTTGCGATCTCTACCCTGCCGAAGAAATTAATACCTGCTATTGGAGGTTTGGAGGGTCGAGATATGTTACATTGGGTTTTGGCTTGTTTGCCTTTATTCACGACGACCTTAACCAGAGCTCAATTCTCGAGCAAGGAATCACTGCCGCTCAATCCTGAGGTTTTGGTTTTAATCCCACCGCTACATCAAGCTTTGTGTACAACGCTTCATTACCTCACTACTACCAGTTTATTGTCTGCTGAGCTACAATTGTTGTCAACATCTTTAATCAGTTTATTACTGCGAGCTTCCTCTCCACAAGCAGTTATTCTAAAAGCACTTCTTTGGGGCGGGGGTATTGGTATTCTGGTAACGTGTACACATGTCCTTAGATGGGGTGTTGCATTAGCTCGAGTTCCAAAATGGAGATTCAGGAGACCTGATTCGAAGAAATCGGGTTTTAGACTTAACAGATCACTATCGTTTGGTTCAAACACTCTAAGTGTTTTTGCTAAAGATACGTTTATTAGTGATACAAGCGAGGAAGAATATCTACGTGATCGTTCAGCGAGGAAAGGTGGTAAATTTCAAGCTGCAAATTTCTCCCTTGTGAATGGAGAAAGTCAGACGGGTATCTCGAGAAGGAATACCCTTCCAACTTCTACGTCATCCAGTCCTTCAAATTCGATGAAGACTACCACACCATCTGGTCGTAAGAAGAGATCTTCATCACTTAGTCTTCAATCTTTTTCAAAATTGACTTATGCTCAAGCGACGATACGTAAATGGCTATATGCGGTTTATGTATATGTATGTATTTTTGTCATCATCTTGCTCGGTATAAGAGAATATGTTGGCAGACAAGCCCTACAACATTACGAACCTATAGGATGGGCTCTAGCTTACCTATTCGGTGACCTCCCTCGCTTTCGTTTCGAAGTCGTCGGCGCAAATCTACAACGATGGATTCCACTTCCCCCTCGCCCCAGCACTGATATCACGATCCGAGAAGCAGCAGCCTGCAAACAAAAAGGCTGGATCGAACGAATCCGCTCCTCGGATTTCGGCCCCGCAAATACCCGTCTCATCCTCTCCACCTACTGGCTCTTGATCATCATCACCGGCCTCGCAATCGTCTTCCGCCTCTCCCGCATCTACGAAGTCGACACCAGGCGTAAAGTCTTTCATTTCATGATGGTCGCTATGCTCTTCCCGGCAACATACGTCGATCCAACGTACTGTGCCCTGGCTCTCAGTCTCGTCTTGGCAATCTTCCTCCTCCTCGATTTGATACGCGCAACTCAGATGCCACCCCTCAGCCGCCATCTCGCTCGCTTCCTCACGCCGTATGTTGATGGGAGGGATCTGAAGGGGCCGGTGGTTATTAGTCATATCTTTCTCTTGATCGGCTGTGCGGTTCCGTTGTGGTTATCGCTGGGTTCGATTGCGCGGGTGGAGAATCGATTTCCTGAAGATGGTGGTCTTGATATTGATCGTGATCGTGATCGTGATGCGCTCGCAGGCTGGGAAATGCAGAAGAGGGAAACGGCTATGGTGGCGGGTGTTATTTGTGTGGGGTTGGGGGATGCGGCGGCGAGCTTGGTGGGGAGAAGGTACGGGAGACGGAAGTGGGTTTGGGGGGGTGGGAAGAGTGTTGAGGGGAGTGTGGCGTTTGGGATTGTGGTGGCGGTGGCGTTGGTGGTTGCTAGGGGGTGGTTGAGGGGTGGGGGGTGGGAGGGATGGAGTGGGTGGGATGGGTTGGGCGGGGATAGAGAGGCGTCTCATTATTATTCTTATGCGGGTGTAGATGCGGGTGTAGATGCGGGTGTAGATGCAGGTGTAAATGCAGATACCTGGCACATGACCCTAGGAAAAAGTATCGTAGCAGCCGGCGTGGCAAGTTTAACAGAGGCGGTTTTGACGGGGGGGAATGATAACGTGGTGGTGCCGGTGGTGCTTTGGTGTTGCGTTAGGGGATTGGGGATTTAGAGGGTTGAGGAAGGGGAAGGGGGGGGAGAGGTTATTAGAGAAAAGTTTTTGGTTTGTTTGGTTTGATTGAGTCTTTTTCTTTTTTCTTTTTCCTTTGAAAGACGGGTAAGGGAGGGGATTGATGATGTGAGTTGAGAAGTGAAAATTAGTTAATATGTGGATATGTGGTAATGAGTTATAGATTATAAATTATAAAGGAAGAAGGGGGAGGGCGGGAGATGGAAGAATGGAAGGTGAATACCTAGTAGATAGATCTTAAATATCATATCAAGTATTGAATATTCATCAAGGCCCCTTGCCCTTTGATACCTACCTACCTACCTACCTACCTCGGTATTATTCTACCAACCTCGAGTTATTACTCAGAGTTATTGAGCTCTTAAGTGCTTTGTGACGTTGATGTTAACTCGTCGGGTATTATTTTAGTATTAGTATATATATTTGATTCGATTTCATTTCATTTCATTTCATTTCATTCGATTCAATTAGATGAGATGGCACAAGCCCGACAATAGAAGCGAAGAATTCGCCTACCCTGGAGGATGACTTGTTTGTTATTATTATCATCATCATCATCATCATCATCATTTCCATTTCAACAAACAAACACAAACAAACACATACACACACACACTCTCTCTCTCTCTCGACCGTTCAAGGTTTTGGAGGCGGGGGGAGGCGAAGGGTAAATAAAACAAAAAGGGAGTGAAATTTAAAGAGGTGGTCTGGGGATTGATGGATGGATGGATGGATGGATGAAGGGGAAGGAGAAGGAGAAGGGAATACTAATACATTATTAAGTTTCTATCTATGATTACCCGAGCCGGGGAATCTATCTAGTATCTCTATCTCTATCTCTATCTCAATCTCAATCTCAATCTTAATCTCAACCAACAAGCAACATTTCAAAACTCAATCTTAACTACAGCCACAAATCTCAATCTTAATCATCACCACAAACACAAAGATAGAAGAAGAAAAAGAAAATTCAATCAGAATATCATATTGTAATATATCTTATCATACTATCTTATCATACTATCTTATCATACTATCCTATCCTATCCTATCCTATCCTATTTCATTCCATTCCATTCCATTCCATCTTATGCATCCATCCACCCATCCATTCGTATGGATATCCCATATCCCAGTCCTATCTCCTTCTTACTTGTTCATTTGTATATTCGCTCGGCGCCTTAGCTCACTAATTTGCTAATTGCCAATTGATCAACTTATTACTGTCAACCACCTGGACTCAGTATTCACTAAATTGCAATCTAATTCATGCATATGATATCCATCCATCCATTCATACCTCCTAGATACAACCAACCACCCCTAACGTAAAATGCCTTCAATATACTGATTGAACCATCTCAAAAATCAATTCAATCCAATCCCAAATAAATCCCTCAATGCGCCAAAAGAGGGGAGAGGGAGTGTCCTGTTCCTTTCATCCATCCATCAATCTATCCATTTGCGTGTGCTTTCCATATCCTTCCATCCTTCCAATTCTCCTTCCTATCCTGGCCTCATTGCTTCTCAAGAAAAATCAAAAGAAAAAGAAGAAAAAAAAAATCGAGTAGCTGGGGTATTGAAAGGCTCCAAGAACTCGAGATAACAATACTAGTATGAATAACGCCAATGCCAACCGCCTGCACCCATCGCACCCATCGCAACCATTCAAACCATCATAAATATGAGTTAACTGTACGAACGAATGTGATCAGTGCCTTCCATTCAACATATGAAAGTTTTCACATATGAAGAACAGACCCAAATAATCCCTTGAATCAAAAAAGAAAGAACAACCGAATCCATACCAAAACAAATCCCGAAGATTTCTAAAAACTCGTACAGGAATAAATTAAAATGAGAAAAGAAATCAAGAATGAAGTTAAATGTGAGAAACGCCCAAGATATGCGTTCAAGTTTGCGTCCATGTTATCATAATGCATTTGATAATTGACTAACTAGAAAGACCAGCTTTCTGAATTGCCTTTGTATATCTTAATGCGGTGGAGTGTTATCGATAGTAGGAGGAGTTCCTCCACTATAACTGCGACGTGGAGATGATTGTGGCATCGATTGATGTTTAGCTATGACTGCCATTTTCTTCCTGAGAACATGAAGACGTGTTCGAATCATTTTTAGGACTGGTTTTTCGGTCAGTCTTTTAGGAATTCATGTAGCTTTCAAAGGGAGTAAATACCGTTCAAGACATCTTTCCTGTCCCCAACATTAATACCATTGATTTCCCCACTTTCATGTTTCTCTTTATCGTCTCGTAAACTTGATGACCTCTTGCGAGGAATGAGCTCTTCATCATTTTCGAGAACTGCTTCGAGCATTCTAATAGCAGTAGTGTACGAGAGTTCACAACCATGAAGATCTTCATTTGCTAACTCATTGATAGCTGCTGTACGACTCATATCTAGAGCACGATCATACATTAACTTTTCAGCCGTCATACCAGGGCTCAGTGCAAATCCATCAGTCGATCCACCGCCTAATTTTGAGGTTGTTGGGTTGTTAATTGGATGCATTGGATGCTCTTCAGGAAGTCGTTTTTGAGCCTCAATCAATTTGAGTCGCGAAAGTTCAGCTTTCTCCAAGAGTTCATTGAATCGAGTTCGACCCCATTGAACTGCACTATTGATACGATATGAGGCTTGGCCTGCTGAAGATGGATCGCTTCGTGGTGTGTGAGCTCCGTTCATGCTTTCTCCACGATTCTTTCGTGACCACCAAGCTCCTGCTATATCCATAGACTTGGACAAAAGTGATAGTGATTTGAGATATAATACAAGTGCTTCTTCGGATAGGTTCACGATAGCTTCCACGGTCAAACCATCATCTTCATCCACGACATCTCCGACTTTTTCAGTATTTGGACCTCCAAGACCATGATTCATCGAGGGAGTTAAAGGAATGAGTTGTCGATATTTGACTTCCGCAAATCCATATACAACATCACTTCTATGTGCAGAATCCTCTATGATACTGACAACTCTTTGATCTTCATCAATAGGTCGAGCATCCCCAATCAAGCCGGCATTGGTGGTGGGATAAGCTGGATAAGGATTGTAAATTTGTTGTGGAGAAGGACCTTTTCCGATAAGTGTTGGTGACCAAGCAACTCCAAATACCCGAACGCTAGCACCTTGTAGTGCTTTTGCTATAGCTGCAGCTGTTGATGGACTGCTACCAGTCTTACCATATGAACCGTATGAATTTCTTGCCGATGAATCCGACTGAGGATTTCCTTGAGATTTTTGAACGGCACGTGAAGACGGTACAGCCATTGCCCCTGTTGTCGAAGTTGGTGCTCCCATTGATGTGTGTCTTCTTGGCAATTGCTTCAGGGCTTGATCATGATGTGTAAGTCGTGGACTTGCAGCCATTTCATCGGCAAAAGCATTTACCTCAACAGCCTTCTTCTCAACGAGAACATAGTCTCGCTCATCTCGAACAGCCTGCTCAGCCTGCTCAGCTTCCGATATTGAATCACGCGATCGAATCCCTTCCTGTGCTTGCAAATTTGCTTGCTCATCATAGGATTGTTTCCTGGAACCAGGTCTTCCCGTAGAGGCATGATGGCGCTCTGGGCGATCTCTCTGCCTGGGCAAAGTATCAAGATTTGGGGCGGGTGCAGCAGAAATTGCCGCAGGTCGATCTCTTGATCCCGGACGACCGGGCTGACGAGATGGTGTCCCAAAAGATTGGTTGGCTACCATCGGACTTCTTGGTGATTGTCCCCCCACATCTCTCGCAACCGATGGATCATATGATGTCTCAGCAACCTTGCTCGCTTGACTCGAAAGCCTGTGCTCCCTCAGAGATGGGTGTCGGCTTATCGAAGCTTCCGATGATCTTGAAGGGGTGATAACTTCCTTCGGTCGATCTTCCCCCACCAGGCCAGGAATGGGCCCGGTCACAACTGGGTGGGCAAAGAACTCTTCAAAGCTTATTCGATCGTCGGGTTTTCTCTTGAGAAATCCTCGTACGATATCCTTCATCTCTTTGCTGATGATAGCTTTGCTACTAAACCTAATGCCATCTTCGTTCTGTTCAATTCTGCGTAACAGTTCAACATGATTCGATGCTCTAAATGGAGGTTTTCCCGTCATCATCTCGTAGAGAACGGTTCCAATAGACCAAAGATCGGCTCGGTGATCGTATTTTTCATAGCGTAGAATTTCAGGTGCCATGTAAAGGGGTGAACCACAGAGAGTTTCGGCAAGCGAGGTCGATGGCAAGGATCGAGCAAATCCGAAATCCGCCAACTTTAGCATCGGTAATGAATTGATCCCAACCATGGGCATGATGGGTTCCCTGCTAGCTGTCATGACTTCGGGTGCACCTTTCCTTTTGGCCATCCAATCCGGCGATGGAAGTAAAAGAAGATTTTGGGGTTTCACATCTCTATGTATGAAGCCTTTACTCCTCAAGAATTCCATAGCACTAGCCAACTGTTTGAAAAAATGCCTGACAATAACTTCGTTGAGTCCGCCATCGATTGGCATGGGATACTTTCTGATCATATCAGTGAGTGTAGGATTATCAGCCAGCTTGTCCCTCTTCTTGATGAAATATGATAAATCGCCCAATTCGCAATATTCCATCATCAAGTTTATGTGCGAGGGCGATTCTCTGCAATCGATGAGGGCAACGATATGAGGATGATGAAGACCTTTCAAGATCTCGATTTCGCAGTACAAGTTATCTTTGAGTTTCTTATTGAGCTTGGCGAGGTTTACGGACTTGATCGCCACGAGAGATCCAGTTGGCTATGATGGAAACAAGTCAGCATTGTGATTATCCAGTCACGATGGGAAGCAATGCGTCAAGACTCGCGCGATTCCAAGCATTCCAAGCTCGCAAAAGTGATCACAGACCACAGACATCACGGCAAGGCTCCCATCCATCTCCAGGTGACATACCTTGTGTGTACCTCGATAAACCGTGGCAAAACTCCCTTTGCCAATCTCCTTGTCGATGAGAAAAGATCCCACACCAACGTCATGTGCAGTTGACCTTGTCCTCCTTGACGACAAAGATGAAGGAGTCTTTGACGCCATGATTGCGATCGTTTCAAGCTCGGAAGGCTTAGAATCCTTCTCAGATCCTCAAATAATCCTCCCCTCGACTCAACAGCTCGACAGAGGCTATATCCTTGATGAGCTGATCTTCTGCATCGACACACCTATGGTCGGTTTTGGCAGAGTAGAGAGGAGTTGCGTATGTGATTTGGAGGCTTCAGATGAAGAGGTTGTACGATGGTGGAATGATGTGAGGTAACGGAAGCGAAGTTGACCCTGGGATGTCTGCGCCTTTTGGGAATTATTGGCAAGCCTCAAGAAACCGTCAAGAGGAATTTTCAAGGTGTACGGCAGAGAAGAGGTGAAGGGGCAGATATGCGGGTTGTGTGTTGTGTGATGTTTGTATGCTGATGGCGGAGAGAGATTCTTAGAAGCCGGTTGGTTGGATATTGTCGAGGTTCAGGATAATGAATGAATGAGGGTTGCTTGTAATGTAGATAATCTACCAATCTGCCAACCTGCCGAGTTCAATTTAATGATTCGATGAAAAAGGGTGGTTTATTAATTTTTGGGGTTTGTGAGTATCACAAAGGAAGTGTTAGGAATGAAGGTAGGGTCAAGTAGAGAAGAAAGTAGAGTAAAGAGGAGTATTGAGGAGTATTGAGTATGGAGTATGGAGTATGGAGTATGGAGTAATGAGTAATGAGTAATGAGTAATGAGTAATGAGTAATGAGTAATGAGTAATGAGTAATGAGTAATGAGTAATGAGTAATGAGTATGGAGTATTGAGTATTGAGTATTGAGTATTGAGTATTGAGTATTGAGCAATGAGGTATTCCTAAGTTTTGTGATAATAAAGTTAGATGAGCAGTCAAAGGGTTCAAGAGGTTAGTTAATAAGAGATGTAACAAGGAGTTTCCAAAGTTGCCTAGATTGCCTAGGTAGTTGGAGCCCTGGAGAGTTGTAGTTGGATGATTCGAGATAAGGCAAAACTTACTGATTGTGTAAGGAAGTGTTGATATGGCGTATTTGGGAATTGTGAATGATATTGTAAGTAGGGGGAGGAGTAGTGAATATCAATGATATGTATTGTATTGTATTGTATTGTATGTATGTTCAGTTCTTAGGTTGATGTCACTGTTTATGGATGGATGGATGGATGGATGAATGAATGTATGTATGAATGGATGGATGAATGTATGAATGGATAATTGTAGTCTTGTAGTCTTATAGTCTTGTAGTCTTGTAGTAATAAGTAGTATGGTTATTGGTACCTAGTAGTAGTAGATAACATCACAGTAGATAATATCTCACAGTAGATAATATCTCACAGTAGATAATAGATATATACTACAAATGTTTGTCGTATATAATCCATGGATCCATGGATCTATCTATATGAAATGGTGAATCAGACGAAGAGATAGAGGAGGATGAGGATGACTAAGCAAGCATCAACTATCTTCAATCCCTACTTGGATGCATAATTAATCACCTGCAGTCTTCATGCCCTCGGATCTATGGACGATTGATTGATTTATCTGCGTATTTACCTATTGATTATATAATAATAAGAGTGAAGATAATAATACTAAGAGTAGGTAACTAGAGTAACCTTGAAAGCAAGAGAGATCATACACCCATAGGTAAATCAAGAAAAGACATTTATTCTAATCCGATGAATTCTCCTTCTTCTTCTTCTTCTTCTTCTTCTTCTTCTTCTTCTCCTCCTTTTCATCATTTAAAAGTACTAGGTAGGTAGGTAGTCATCAGTTAGATATCAGTCATCAGTCATCAGTCAGCAGTTAGTCAGTCAGTCAGTCAGTCATTCAGTCATTCATTCAATCATTCAGTCATTCAGTCAGCCATTCATTCAGTCATTCTCTTTGCTTTACTATTAGCCATGCTCGTGATATCAAATTCTAATAGGCAAGCTAAGTAATAATCATAAGTGGACTCCCTCCTGTCTTGTCTTGTTTTGTCTTGTCTTGTTTCAATCCATCAATTCATTGATTCATTTAATTCATTGGTTGAATCATCTTCCCTCCCTTCCCTTCCCTTCCCTTTCCTTATCATTGTATCTATTAGCGCGACATATGATATAATATCCAACTTCACCTGCAACTTCACCTGCAACTTCACCTGCAACTTCACCTGCAACTCCCATTAGGTACTTTTTCCTTATCTGGGACTAAACAGCTGCCGACGTATCTAATGCAATCTTACCACGCTAAAAGAAGATCATAATAGAAGCGAATCATATTTTTTCAAATTATTACAATGTTGAGGTTGAAGGAAGATGGGTGAGTGGATATGCATGGATAGATAGATAGATGAGGATGAATGGATGAATGAATGAATGGATAGATGGATGGATAGATAGATGAACAGATGAATGAATGAATGGATAGATGGATGGATAGATAGATAGATGAACAGATGAATGAATGAATGTATGGATGGATGGATGGATAGATAGATAGATGAACAGATGAATGAATGAATGAATGAATGTATGGATAGATGGATAGATAGATGAACAGATGAATGAGTGAACATATGAAGAAGACGCTTCCAAGGTTACCAATACCAATAATATAGTAAGTCGACTAATGACTAGGCAAGCATCTAAATATCTACTCCATGTTTGATATTCATTCGTTAACTGCCTAGTACGGCATTGGAATTTCAATTACGGGAGAAGGAACCGGGCGTTTTTAGTTTACAGTCTGTGTAAGATCTTGCTATATACAGCGGGAGAGTATGAATAGCAGATGTGGATTTTATTGGATTGGATTGTATTTTGTTTTATCTTTTCTTTTGTATATTGACTGTTGATTATTTGTTATGTTGCAGGTGTTATCAAGATTTATTAAATGATATTCAAACACCTAGGTCGGTATGTAGTATTTGTATCTTACCATCCTTTATACTATTCTCTATACTACTATTCTTTGTATCATCCCTTATATCATCCTTTATACTATCATCGTCGTCGTCATCATCCTCACCATCATCATCATCACCATCATCATCACCATCATCATTATTATTATCATCATCATCATCATCACCATCATCATCATCATCATCATCATCATCATCATCATCACCATCATCATCATCATCACCATCATCATCATCATCATCGTCATCGTCATCATCATCGTCATCATCATCACCACCATCATCATCATTTCTCCCACCACCTACATTACCCGCACCCCAGATCAGAGATCATCCCCAAAACCCTTACCGTTACCCCATCCCATCCCTTTTCCACCCCACCCCTTTTCCATCCCATCCCCTTTTATTCATCCACAAATCAATAGACAAATCATCATTTCTTATCAACCTAAACACACCACCAAACATCCCCATCCCCATTCCCTTTCCCTTCCTTTACCTTCTTCAGATACATCTCCATTCTAATATAACACAATACTACCAAAGCCCCAACTTCATTTTAGCCCAATCCACATCCAAGTCCCAGCCCCAGCCAAAACCCCATCCCTCCCCAAAGTTCCCCACAAACCCTTATTCATCCACCCATCCATCCATCCATCCATCCATTATCTGCTGTAACCTGCCATGCATTACCTAATCCAGCATTAATCGAGTATCCATGGATATTACATACATACTCTGTACAATACAATACAATACAATACAATACAATACAATACAATACAATACAATACAGTACAATACAATACCACACAATACAGTAGCTTAAAGGTACTATCTACCTAAGTAGATGACTAATTTTAACCTCTCCGGTTTTGTGTTATATAGGTAGCTGGAGAGACTATAGATGTAGATAAATAGATATTTAGATAGATGAGGAGGAAAGCCAAGGTATTTTGAGATTGTATGTATGGATATCTGTGAATGTATATGTAAGAGTTACGGCCATCGCTTACCGCACACCTAAGCATGTGGAGCCCAGCCCTTTCAATTTCTATACTTTATTTTAAATAATTCGTTATTAATTCAATTTATATTATTTTGTAGTTTAAACTTTGAAATAATAATTCAATTCAATAACAAAAATGATAATTACAAATTTCATCAAAATTAGGGTACTCTTTGATGTGCTAAAATCATTTAGGCTTAAAAGTGTAGAAAATCTTAAGAATAGATTGAAATACATTGAAAAAATATTATAATCTATAGCAAGAAGCATTCTTAAATCGAAATCTAACAAAAAACTACAAAAAGGGAAAGTTTATCTTTCGAATATAATAACAATAAAATATATATATATATATATATTATATTATTTATACAATCATAAAAAATTAAAGTAGATGAAGAATAACATTTAAGCAGATAAAGTATATACTAAGCATTAAAGCTTTAGTGTATACTATATATTAGAAACTAGATTAGTATAGATATAAGAGATATATAATATATTCTAAGCTATTTATTTTTCGAATGCAAACAAAAAAAAAACGGCTAGATTTTGTATTAGCTTATAGATAGTAGAGAATTGGCGATACTATTGTTACTAAATAGAATAAAGACAACATGTACCTAAGTGGCGAGCTCTTGGGTCTATAACCCACTAGTGTATCACCCGTCTCCAGTACCC
>PDUE01000065.1:0-18922 GCA_002909645.1 Monilinia polystroma
TTTTCACCCCCTTTTCCATTTTAGGCAAAAAGGCAGAAAATTGGTTAATACACAATTTCCTTTGTAGTTAAATATATCCTCCTTTTTGTACAAAGGAAAGGAGAAGATAGACAGAATTCAATACAATACTTTTTATACCATATATTTTGTGCTTAAACATAATTATAGGTCTACAGTGTGAATCTAATAATTTCTTTAATAATTTTAATTTGTTTATCAATTATATTAAAAAGGGATTCTAGTATTTACCTTATATAATAATTATATTATTTTTTTAAAAGCTTTAATTATATAGCCCTAATAATCTTACAGATTTGAGGTTTATAAATCTTCTTTATTAAAATATTTTATATTTTTAAGGATTTAAAGTATAGAACCTACCCTATTTTATATTTTATTATTTTTAGAATATCCCTTTTCTTAATTTTAAGAATAACCTTAACTAGATTTTTTTAGATTAAGAAAAAGCTATTTTAATAAAAATCTATAAAAGATTTATATTTAATAAAAATATGTTTATTTATTTATATTGTTTTAATAACAGTTTTTTTTATAGAATCTATTTTGGAAATTCTATTATTAAAATATTTAATATTTTATTAATTTTAGGGATTTTTATAATTCCTATTTATATTGTAAATAACAGGGTTGTTATTACAATTTCTTTTATTTTGAAGATTTTTAGGCCTTTTTTAATCATTAATGTTATTTCTATTATAAAAAAGTCTATAATGTATATTAAAATCATTTTTGGATAAAAAAAATAATAAATATTTTTTTAAAAAAAAGATCTTAATAATTTTTTTAAAAGATTTATTAATATATTTATAAATTTGTAATAGATTATTGTTTATTATTTAGTTTTTAATAGAAATCCGTTTATTTTTTAAAAAACTATAAATTATTATAGTTCTTCAGATACAATTAGGGGAAGCGGTGTATTTTTTGTATATTTTCCAATTTGAAAACGAAGCAGGGTAAATAAAACAAAATCTTATTATTATATATAATCGTTATCGACTTTTTGCGACCTTTGCGCTAATATGATAAAGCCTGATTCTGCTATAATGATCAAGGAAGGGCATACTGTAGGTGTTTTGTATGTATGTCTTGTGTGTGTTTTTATTGCGATGAGTTCAGTAATCATTCAATAAGCTGATGTGTATCTATAGCTATGTTATAATTCTTTAGATATAATAAAAAAGAGTAATATATTTTTTGTTTGTATTTCAGTTTAATAAAATCTATAATAAATGTATAGGGTAATATAAATTAGTTAATTTTATAATAGTTAGAAATATAGTTTAATTGTAAGCTTATATTCAAAAAGTATATTACTAAATAAATAAAAAAAGTATAAAAAAATAATATTATATATTAAATATTTTGTTAATATAATATATAACCCCTCTATAATTTTCCTATATAAAGTTACTATTATATATATATTTTTATTACTATTCTATAAAATAGAAGTATAGTATCCAGGATGAATATAATTAAGCATGGAAAAAGCTACCCTAAAAGTATTATAATAAATATTTATATAGGGTTTTATATAGTAAAAGCAAATAAAATGATTAACCTTGTTATAAATTTATTTATTTATTTATTTATTATATTTAACGTCTATATAAGCTAGCTAGGCCCTTAACCTCCCGAGGGGTACTAGAGATAGGTAATATATTAATGGATTATAAACCTAAAAGCTTATCATTTAAATATATATTATATAATATTATTAGGTTAAAGTATTGAGACTATTTTCTTTTAACAGCCTTTTATAACTCTAGGTTTGTTAAACAGCCTTTTTCTACTGTTTAAGGGAACATTTTATATCGAAAAAGATTAGTTTTTATTTATTATATCTTTAAAGATAGTATATTTAACTATATAACAATTGCATTAATAGAGAATACTAAATAAATAATTATTATATTAAATTATAGTTTTTATATTGTTTTATAAAAAAAACTTTTATTATATTTTATAGGTTACGTTTTAAATTAAGCTCCAAAGTATAATAAAGGATAAAAGAGAAGGGTTAAAAGGGGAAAAAGGGTTAAAGGGAGTAGAAAAGTTAAATATAGTATTTAATATAACATTATTTAAAATGCTATTAGGTTTTTAATTATAAAATATAAAATATGTTTAATATAGAGGAGTAGGCCAGTAAAATACATATAATATTAACTATATAGATTTTGTTATACTAAGGTAAAATCTAATTATAAAATGGAAGTAATATATACACAATAGCTTAAAGCATGTGCTATAACTTCTAACATTCCTCCAAAAAGTTTACTCTTTTAGCTTCAATAATTAGTTTCTTTAAAATTCCTTTTATATATTTAATAATTTCTTTAAAATCCCAGTATATTCTTAAATCTTTTAAATATTATCTTTATATATAGTTTTGTTAATCTATTTATAGCTATATTATTAATATTAATATAATTAATATTAACTAAATGTTTTTTTGTAAGATTTTAAATAAAGTAATAATATATATTAATATACTTTGATTGCTTATATAAATATGGATTTTTGGTTAATATTAATATTCTTTAATTATCTTTTAATATTTAAATTTCGCTATTATTTTTAATATATTATAATCGCTTTAAGTCCTTCAAAAGTTGGGCTATTTATTACCCTTGTTTAATAAATATTATTATAGAAATGTATTTAGTTTTTATATTAGATATAATTATAAATGTTTGTTTTTTATTTGCCTATAAGATTAGTTTATTATAGAATATTATTATTTCACTAGAGATGCTTTTTCGATCGGTTTTGTTGTTTGTTTAATCTATATTGGTATATATTTTAATAGTGTGTTATGGAAGGTTATATTCTTTATAAATATTTAATTAAACTTCTTTAAACCCAAAACGTAGTTTTTATTTAATAATTAATTTTAAATATTTTATAAGCTTTTTAAGTATAATATTATAATATTTAGTAGAATTAAATATAGCTTATACTAATTTCCTAAAGCTAAATATAATATCTGGTTTAATATAAACTATAGAATAGATTATACTATTAATTATTTATTAATATTCATTTATATTAATAAGTTTGTTATTTAGGAGTATTAATTATAGTTGGTTATAATCCGAGATTGGTATCTTTTTTGGAATATATTAATTATAAAAGATCCCAAATCGAATCAATATTATATTCAGATACTCTTTTTAATTTATAATTAACATTTTTTCTAATTTATTATAAATAATATACATTCCTAAGATTTTACTAATCTCCCCCAGGTCTTTAATGTTAAATTAAACAAAAAGATTATAATAAAATTATTAAATATTTTATTTTTATACAATAATAATAATAATATTATTTATATATATTAAAAGAATTAGTTAACATAAATAATTAATATATAAATATGGGTTTGTAAGGCTTTATACGAAATCCATTTTAATTAATTCTTCCTTTAAAAAAAAACTTTAATTTTTATTAGTTTACTTTAGTTTATAAAGACTCTAAAGTGTATATAGAATATAGTTATAACAAATATAAATATCTTAAAGGAATACTAAATAGATTTCTTCTTTTAAATATAATTTAGTAAATATAATTTTAATATTAAAATAGAAATATTTAAGGTTCTTTCTTATAACAATTGTAAGGAAAAGGTAAAGAGTATTAAATTAAATTATAGGGGTAAAGGTTTTGTTATAATTTTTACCTAAAATTTAACTAAATCTTTTAATTATTAATTTAATCTTAAATTGCTTTATTTTATTATTCTTTATTTTAATAAAAAATATTTATTTTATTAAAACTAAATTGCTTCCTTATAATAAAACAAACTTTTTTCAAATATTATTCTTAATTAATAAATCTATTTTTTCTTAAATTATAATTTATTAGTTTTTTGTATACTTTTTGTTTATTATTGCTTTTTTATATATATTTAATATCTTAATTTTGAATATTTCCGTTATTGGTAGAACAATTTCAGTTTTTATTAATACATTTATTAAAATAATTAAGATCTTTAAAGCAATTTTATTATTTGTCTTCTATTCGAATTAATAAATATTTGAAATAATAATTATGATATACTTAATTAATTTTGATCCTGGCTTATTTAAGGAAGTAAATAAGGCTTAAATGATTTTGGAGTCTCTCTATTTTTTTATATCATTGTTATCGCTTTTCTTTCTCTTTTTAAGATTGTATCTCAAAAATGGTATAGAAGTAAATATAGATATAAATATAGTAGGTGGTAAAGTTTTATTAAATAGTACAATATTACGTAAAATAACATTACTTTCTTTGTTTTCCCCTACCGATCTTATTAAATCATCAGCTATTTATTAGATATTTTTATATTCATCTTTATTAAAGTGTAGTATTTCAGTCTTTGTTTGTTTTAATATTAATAAGCGTACCTTTATCGAGTTTGTGATTATTTTATTTGGTGATATTGATGGATTGATTGGGATACACAATGATTTAAGGATATTCTTAGGTCTACTGCAAGACCTGCAATTAGATTTTATATTTTTGGTATCTTGTAATTTAGCTATATAATTTCTGAGTTTGAAATTTAAATCCTTTTCTTTATAGCTTTTATTAATTGTAATATAATAAAAGCAATAAATATAGTTTAGTTTTAATAAATAAACTTTTATATACTTAATAATATTTTTCAAGTATTCTAAGAATATCCTAACCTTTATTATATTGTAAAGTTTATTATATCTTTATTCTTTTGGAATAGTTTTAGAGTTAATATATATGTAACATCGATTTCCCCAGATTTTGCATATATTAATATTTGGTAATATATCTATAAATACTTTGAGTAAGCTTTAATTAATTCCATTTACATTTGGGCTAATGTTAATACAGTTTCGAATATATATGTTGTGTTTGATAGTTTTATCCCAAAATTCTAATGGTAAATAGGCTTCTTTTAATATTACTTTTATGTCAGTTTCTGTGGTATATATATTACATTCAACTAAATCATTTTGGTGAGATAATATAATCATTATAACCTTTAATTATATATTAATCTTTTATTTCTAGACGATTTAAAGGAGCTCTAATATATTATCGATTCTAGCGATAATTATAGTTACACCTATAGTAAGCTTAATTTCTTACTTTTAGTTTTTTAATAATAATATTATATTATTTTTCTATTTTAATAAAATAATTCAATTTATTTTTATAACATTATTAATAATAAAAAAAAATCTATATTTTCGAATAAACCTTAGGAAAGGATTAATAATATCAAAATGAATTAATTCTAATCTTTTAGATTTTTATATACTTAATTAGCTTAAAATTCTATTAATTATCTTTATAAAAGTATATATTTTATAAATATTAAGAATTAAAAGAACTTTAATAAATCTTTGAAATATAGTAATTTTATACAAATTCCTAATTTTGTTAGGGTTGAAATAATTAAAGCATTTATACTAAATAAGGTATCTTTTCTTTTCTATTATAATTAATTCTTCAACTTTCCCTTTTATCCTATTAATAATTTTTATAGAAAACGTAAAAAATACAGAATCTTTATATTCTGATTTTATATATAAAATAATATATCTTTTATTTTTTATTGTTACTTTAATAATCTTATTATTTTTATTATTTTTTAATATAAAATATATCTTTTTAAAATTGAATATATCCTTAAGTTCTGTTTTATAAATTCTTTTAATTAAAAACAAATTAATTTCTAATTTAAGTATATATAATATATTAATTAATAATATCCTTATTTCATTTTTATATATTATATCTATTATTTCTTATTTATTTAAATATATAGCTTTTCTATTAATTGTTATTTTTTGTTATGGAGTATAAATTAAACTTTTAAATAAAGAACATTAGTTAAACATATATAAAATAGCATTAGTATTAATATATTATTATAATAGGAATGCCTTACTAATACTTTTTTTAGTAAAATAACAATACTTAAAATCAAACTTACTATTAATAACATTTTTAATAGTATCAGAGCTTAATTCGGTGATATAAGCCTTGTACTCCCTACATTTTTTATCTTTTCATATTAAAGAGGTGGATTGTTTTCTCTTTTGTTTATACTTTAAATTGGATTTTAAGAAATATTTGATGTAATAGAACTAGAAGTATTTTAGGACTGAATGATCAGTTTTATTGTAGAGTTTGTAAGTAATAATAAATATATTAGTTTCTAAGCTTATACTAACTTTCTACTAGTGAAAAGGTGGAATATATTTCTTTTTTTTTGTAAGGTATACCAAATTTCTAGAGATTTAGATCTCTGCCTTTTTAACCTATAAATGCTTGATTTTATTATTAATGCTTAAAGTAGAACTGATAATATAGATTATATTAATAATGATTTTGTATTCATCAGGGAGAGATAAAGTTAGGTTTTAAAAAAGTAATTTATCTATATACAAAGCATTAGTTAAAGCATTCGCAATTAAAAGCTTTCGTTGAAGATTTTTAAACTTATCCCATACACCTATAATAGTTATATTAGGGGTATTATTAAAAGAGAAGGTTTTAATTTTAAAGAGGTATTCATCTATTACAATATTATTAATCTTGAAGTATTTAATGGTTAAATAATCTCAAAGTTTTTTTGCTGTATTATATTCGTCCATTAAAGCCTTATCATCGTTAGATAATAAATAATAGATATAAGATAATGTACTAACGTTGTTTTTAAAAAAGGTAGCCTTCTTATCGATATTGAGTTGAATCTTTATAGTAGTATTACTACTGCTATTAAAGATATAAAGTTCTTCGAAATCCTAGATTAAATTATTAGCTATTACAATCTATATATATTCATATAATATCTTTTTGTATATATAAAACTAACCTTTTCCTTAAAGTTGAATTTTTATTTAATAAATTTAGCATTTATAATTCTTTTAAGTGAAAGAAGGAATACACTTAGAGTAATCCTTAGATTTAGTGCCTTTATTCATTTTGCAGGTTCTGTAAGTAAAAAGCTTGCGTTGATGATTTAGGTGTGATTAATAATAGAATAAAAGAGTGGAAGAGGAATTGTTTTAAAATTGTATTATCCCGATTTAGATATATTAATGTTTAAAGGAAGAAATTCTTTTTAAGGTAGAGTAATTAAGAATAGTAAATTTTTGATTTGTAGATAATGATTTTTAAAGTGATATTGAATATTATATAGTAAATAATGCTCTTTAACGTTAAACTAAAATAAATAATCTTTTTAGTAATAACTCGTAGTTTTTTTATTTAAAGAAAAGATGTGATATAAATAGTTACTTTGCTGTTGTTGTTTAGTAATCTATTTATTATACGCACCTTGTATATTAATGTCGCGTTGTGTAGGAGCTTTTCATCATCGATTTCTACTTTAGCAACGTAAGCTATTCAAAGAGCTTTCGGCCTTAGTCTTACTGTAGAGCTATCGGGCTCATAACCTGTTTAATATAGAGGAGTAGGCCAGTGGAATATATGTAATATTGATTATATAGATTTCGTTGTATTAAGGTAAAATCTAACTATGAAGTGGAAGTGATATATGCATAGTAGCTTAGAGCACGTGCCACAACTTCCAACAAAATATTATATTGTTTTTACAAAACGTTTAAATTCTTATAGAAAAGTAAGAAACTATTATATATAATTAAATCCTTTTTAAGCGATCGCTAATGGGTAAATGGGCTTTAATAGTTATAAGTGAAATTTCCTTACTAAAATCTTATAGAAAGCAAAGTACTCCAGAGTTTTAACCCTATTATATAAATAATAAGTTTCAATATCTATATAATTAAAATACCTATAGTATATTTCGAAATCGCTATATCTAAAACATATTATTAGTAATCGATATAGGGTTGATTTAGGGAGTTTTAGCTTTAATAGCTTTTTTAAACTATAGCTGAATTATCATTTACAATACCCTCCTAAAAGCGTTATTTTATTCCTATACCACCATATATTTATAACGTTATAAGCTAAACTTTATACTATTAATTTTATTCCATTAATTATAAATTGTTTAATAGATTCTAGATTAATTATATTACCTTTTGTACCCTTATCCGTTAACTTGTCCACCGCTTTATTACTAGTTATACCCTAATATTCAAGGAATTACCTTATACTAACTGTATACTAATTGATAAACCGATAACTCTTAAGGAACGTTTATTAAAAGGTATCCAAAGCGTTAATATATTTATACCAAATTATAGAAATGTTATTGATATATAATCATTAGTATATATCTACATTTAATAATAATATTAGCATTTTTTAAAACTCTTTTAAAGTATTTATTGCTTTTATATCAAAAATATATAAGAATATATTAATTGCACCCTTTTTAATAATTATTAATGTTTGTCTTTAATAGATTATATAATTATACCTAATATGTTTACCAATATTATTATACGATTTAGATTTATTAAAAAAGATAGTGATTATATTAAAGAATAAAGCGTTTTATTAATTGATAAAGTTAATTACTACTATCTCCTTGTCTATTCCTCTTATAAGATCCGTTTTGTAACTGGGGGTATACTACGGGGAAGCCAGGATTGGGTATAATGCTTTTGGCAATAATCGATTCATTATTCGCAGTTTTGTATTAACTTGTATACAATGGTATTGTATGGTTAAGCGCGTAATCAGCGGGTGGCGTGCGTCCAGCTTTTGGAGCCGTAAAGCTATACTAATGCGGATATGTTCCAGGGCAACCTTGTAGGAGGGAAGGCCTATGTCCTGCAAGTTGGCTACAGTGGATGAGGTCCTCCAAGTTGGTAGTACTCCTTTCGTCGCGAGGTTGATCACCTTGTCCGCTTTCGCTATGCGGGACCCCATGCGGGTGCTTACTATGGTGCCTCCGGGGTAGCCTCCTCCCGTGCTCGGCCGCGTCCGCCCTGGGTAGCCTTGCGATAAAAGGAGTACTACTAATTTAAAGGATTTCATTTATTGTAGTCAATTTGCAGAATGCAGGCCTTCCCTTCTACAAGATTGTTTTGGAATATATCTATATTAATATAGCTTTATAGCTCTAAAGATTAGACGCATACTATCCGCTAATTATACATTTAGTTATATAATACCATTATATGTAAGCTAATATAAGATTATAAATAATAGATTAACTACTACTAAAAATATTATATTCAATCCTAACTCCCCCGTAATATATCCCTAATTATAGAATATTTTATTTATTTATTTATTATATTTAACGTCTATATGAACTAGTTAGGCCCTTGATCTCCCGAGGGGTACTAAAAACGGGTAATATACTAGTGGATTATAGACCTAAAAGCTCGCTATTTAGGTATATATTGTATAACGTTACTAAATTAAAGCATTAAGGCTGTCTTTTTCTAATAATCTTTTACAATTTTAATTTTGTTAGATAGCCTTTTTCTATCGTTTAAAAAAACGTTTTATATTAAAGGGGATTAACTTTTATTTATTATATCTTTAAGAATAATATATTAGGCTGTATAGTAATTGTATTAGTAGGGAGTATTAAATGAATAATTATTATATTAGATTATAGCTTTTATATTGTCTTATAGAAAAACTTCTGCCGCGTTCTATAAATCGTACTTTAAATTAGACTCCAAAGTGTAATAAAGGGTGAGAGGGGGGGGGGGGGATTAAAAGGAGAAAAAGGGTTAAAAAGGGTAGAGGTATTAAATACAACATTTAATATAATATTATTTAAAATACTATTAAATTCCTGGTTGTAAAACATAAAATATCACATTACCTTTACAAAACGTTCGAATTTTTATAGAAAAGTAAAAAGCTGTTATATATAATTGAACCCTTTTTAAACAATCGCCAGTAAATAAATAGATTTTAACAACCATAAATAGAATTTCCTTACTAAAATCTTGTAGAAAACAAAATACTCCAGAATCTTAGCTTTATCGTATAGATAATAGGTTTTAGTGTTTGTGTAGTTAAAACACCTATAATACACCTTAAAATCGCTGTATTTAAAACATATTATTAATAATTAATATAAAATTAATCTAAGGAATTTCAGTTTTAATAACTTTTTTAGAATGTAGTTAAATTACTATTTATAATATTTTTCTAAAAACGTTATTTTATTTTTATATTATTATACGTTTATAATATTATAAACTAAGCTTTATACTATTAATCCTATTTTATTAATTATAGATTGTTCAATAGATCCTAGGTTAATTATATAGTGGGCAAAACACTGGAAGAAAACGCTATAGCAATTACAAGAGACGTACAACGAGTTGAAGCATGGGGACTAGCGAATAAGGTTGCTTTTGCACTGGAGAAGCTAGAGATAATGCACTTCATTCGTAGGCGTCACACACACATCCCGAAAGTTGTCATTTTATCCATACTAATTATAAAACCTACAATAAATGTATAGAGCAATACAAATTAGCCAGTTTTATAATAATTAGAAGTATAGTTTAACCACAAGCTTATATTCAAAAAGCATATTGCCAAACAAATGGAAAAAGCATAAAAAATGGCGCTATATATTAAGCATCTTGCTAATATAGCATACAGCCCCCTCGCAGCCTCCCTGCATAAAACTACCATTATATATATACTTCTGTCACTATTTTATAAAGTGGAAGCATAATACTCAGGGCGGACGCGGCCAAATACGAAAGGAGGCTATCCCAGAAACATCACAGTAAGCACCTGTATAGAATCTTATATAACAAAAATGAACAAAATAATCAACTTTGTGACAAAAAAAGTACTACCAATTTAAAGAATTTTACCTATTATAGCCAATCTGCAGGATATAGGTTTTTCTTTTTGCAAGATTGCCTTAAAACATATTTGTATTAATATAACTTTGCAGCTTTAAAAGCTAAATGTATGCTATTCGCTAATTATGTACTTAACTATACAATGCTATTGGATACAAGCCAATATACAACTGCGAATAATGGATCAATTGTTGCCAAAAGCATTACGCCTGATTCTGGCTCCTCTATAGTATATCTCTAGTTACAGAACGGATTTTACAAAAGGGATAGATAAAGAGACAACAGCAATTAGCTTCATTAATTAATAGAACGCTTTATCCTTCAGCATAATTACCATCTTTTCTAATAAGTCCGAATTATATAACAACACTAGTAAGCATATTGGATATAGTTACGCGATTTATTAAAAGCAAATACTAATAACTATTAAAAAGGATACAATTAATACGCTTTTGTATATTTTTAATATAAAAGCGATAAATGCTTTAAAAAAACTTTAAAAAGCGCTAACACTATTATTAAACGCAGATATATGCTAATGGCTATATATTGACAGCACTTTTATAATATAATATAAGCGTACCAACACCTTGAATACCTCTTAATAGACGTTCCTCGAAAGCCACCAGTTTATCGATCAATATGCAGTTAATATAAGATGGTCCTCTAAACATCAGGGTATAACTGACAACAAAGCGGCGGACAGATTAACGGATAAGGGCGCAAAAAGCGATATAATTGATCTAGAATCTATTAAACAACCTACAATTAATAAAATAGAATTAATAATACAAAACTTAATTTACAGCATTATAAATATATAATAGCATAAAAATAAAGTAATATTATCAGAAGAATACTGCAAATAACAATTCAGTTACACTTTAAAAAAATTATTAAAACTAAAACTCTTTAGATTAATCCTACATCAATTACTAATAATATACTTTAAATATAGTAATTTTAAAATATACCATAAACACTTTAATTATATAAACGTTAAAATTTATTATTTATATAATAAAGCTAAGATCTTAAAGTACTTTATTTTCTATAAGATTTTAATAAAAAAGTTCCATTTGTAACCGCTAAAGCTTATTCATTTATTATTAAGAATAGATTTAATATACTAGCTTAGTTAGGTAACTTATATATTATATATAAGTCATCTTATTTATAGTAGAACTTAGCTTTTTAATTATATTAATAGAATTAATATTATTATTACATTCAATAGATTATAAGCCTTCCGCTTTTAGCATTCTTATTTATTTTCTTCTATTTTATAATTGGTATATAATATTCTATAATCTTATCTTATTTTTGGGGCTAAATCTATTATTTTTATATAATTACTTTTATTTTCTTTTTTCTATTTTAACATTCTATAAAATAGTTACTATATTATTTTTAAATATTATATTATAAGAATAAATGTTAATACTATTTTTAGAATTATTAAATACAAATGCTATTTCCGGAATTATTATAATCTTAAAAGTTATTAAATTTATTTTTATAAAAGATAATGTATAAAAACAATATATAATTTATTTCTTAAAAATTAGAATAATTTTAATGGAAATCTTTATTTCTTTTTTTTTTCTTTTTTATTTTTATAGATATTAACAAATTATTCTTTTTTAATACCTTTATATTTTTAGCATTTCTTTTTTATTTAAACATTTCTAAAAATATAAAAATTATAAAAAAGCATTTTAAACTCT
The DNA here is from genome assembly GCA_002909645.1 of Monilinia polystroma. Classification (NCBI taxonomy): domain Eukaryota; kingdom Fungi; phylum Ascomycota; class Leotiomycetes; order Helotiales; family Sclerotiniaceae; genus Monilinia; species Monilinia polystroma. Next base: position 12,512 of record PDUE01000065.1, read on the forward strand.
TTAATTTTATTTTAAAATTTATAATCTTAAATATTGAAATATCGGAAATAAAGTATTTAATGTTTATTTCAAAGTTTCAACTTCAGGATAAAGAAAACTTTCTAGCTTTTAAAAACAATTTTTTGAGTTTTTATAAAATAGATAATATTATTAAATATTTCAATTTTAAGGGCAAACTTATTATTTTTTCCGAAATAGACGAAGACGACGAGCCAATTTTTTTAAAGGAGAAACTTATTTTGTGGTAAAAGTATAAAAAGGGAAATAATATTATATAGCTTATAATTAAGTATAACATTTACGATGGAGAATATAGAATTATTATGGGTTGTGATATAGTTGTAAAGATATGGATGAAATTATACATTTATTATAAAAGCATCGGCTTTTTATTTAAAATAAATGTTATTTATAATTTTATTAAAATTAATTATATTAATTATAGCTTTATTAAAGAATTTAATATTATATTTAATTCTAATATTTTTTAATTTGAAGTATTCAAAATTCTATTATATATAAAATAATATACTTTAATATATATTAATAAATTATAGAATTATTAACTTTAACAAGTATAAAGCCAATATTTAGCTTTTCAAATTAATATTAAATCATTTAGTCTTAAAACTTTTTAGATTGATATAGTTAATAAAAATAAAAACAAACAATCTATATTAAAAAAGACTGCTATTACATTAATACTTAAAAAACGTAAGGATTAATTTTATTAAAAGGAAAAAATAATCTATAAGCATTATAAGAAATTTAAATAATATATAGAATCTAAATATTAATTGAAATATTCGAAACTTAAAAACAAATTTAATAAAAAAAAAGCAGCCAAATTTGTAAAAACTAAAAATAGTAATAATAATAATAATTCAATTTATCTCTCTACAATAATTGCAAAAAAGAAAAATAGTAAATTTAATATAATAGTTTAAATAATAATAATAAATATTATAAACTTAAATTTAGAATGGAAAACGAATATAAATACATTTAATAATTATTATTCCAATATTATATAATTTGATTTTAATATTTTCTTTATATTAAAAGAAATATTAATTATATTAATTAGAAATGGGAATATATAAATAAATTAAAAAGATTAAATAATATTTTATTGTTCTTTATTAACTAATAAAACCCAAAAATTGGTTTTGAAAGATATCTACTATTTTTCTGAATATACATACTATTTGTTCTTAACTAAAAGAATCTATAAAATGGGTGGTTGATTTAAAAATAGGGGTGTATACATTTTTAAAGGACGATTTATTATAGAATTTAATAACGATCTATTTTTTATTTTAAATAAAACTTTAAGAATTTTTGTATTTTTAATTATCCTATAAACGGCTAAATCTTTATATAAATTTATATATCAAAGATTTGGTTATATTAATTACAATTTCATTATAAAGATTTAAAGAGTTATTAAAGGAATAGAGTTCTTTCTTCTTCTAGAAAATCTAATTACCACTAAATTGTATAATTCCTATAAAAAAGCCAAGTTTATAAAACATGTTTGAAAGGTTATAGAACATCGTTTTACTTAGCTCTTTAAACAAATATATCTAAATGTTTTTAAGATGCTTTTACTAAAACAGAACAAAAAAAATATTATAATTCTAATTATAAATGATATATCTCGTTTTTGATAAGTTAAATATAAAATTACGAAAAAGGATGCTTAAAAGGCAATCAAATTTATTATTTGTCTTGTATGAACTTAATTCAAATGTATTATTTAATACTGAAGATTTAATGAAAAAAAGGAATATAATATTAATACTCTAAATGAACTAGCTTTCGATTTCGGGGTCATTATTAAACTTATAATACTATATATACCGGAATAGGATGAACTATTAGAGCGGGGTGGTCGTACTATTTTGGATTACATTAAAGCAGTTATAATTGATTAAACAATTCTATAATAATTCTAATCCTACATTATTCAAAGTATAATTCATATAATAAACCGCATTATATCTCGTACAATCCCTAGAATTATTATATTATATAAAACACTATTTAATCTTATTAATAATATTAAAGATAATTAACCTAATATAAATCATATATATATTCTAAGCAGCAAAACCTGAATTCAGATTCCTAAAGAAAGACGGGTTGTTATTAAGAAACTAGTTTTTTATACTAAACAAAATATTTTTGTTAAGTTTAAGGGAAACTATATTTATTATATATAAATTTCATTAAGGGGAAAGGGATATTAATTTGTATATACCTTAAATATCTTTATTAATAAAAGAGAATTTTCTGAAATTCGAACCCTAAGAATGATTTAATAGAAACTAATAAGCTAATAATTTATTAAATCTAATCCTTTATTTTATTAAAACCCTAAGATTGAAAATGATAATCTTAAAGATATTATAAATAATGCTTTTTCTAATATATTTAATAAAAATAATACTCTAAATGATATCATTTTAGTATAATTAAAAAATAAGATTATTTATCCTTAAATTATTCTTAATAATTCTAAAACTAAAAGCGAAGAAGAACTTTTAAAAGATTTTTATAATTTTAATTTTAATAAAGGAAATCTAGATCCATTATCTACATCAAAAGTACATAGTTATTCTAAAGAATCTAAGAATTTTTTATTAAAAATTATTATTTCCGCTTTAATTCATAGCAAAGTTATTAAAATATTAATTAAAATAGTTTAAATTATTTATATACTATATAATTCTAATATTAAAGATTATTAATAAATATTATATTCTATATTTAAAATATAAATCCATATATTTAATGGGGATTTAAATATAATTGAAAAAGTTTTATTTAGGATTAATACAAAATTATAAAAAAAAGCTATTAAAAAAGAATATAATTCTTTTATTAATAAAAAAACCTTTAAACTTTTAAAACAATATATAATCAAAATTTATAATAAAGTTTTAAACAAAAGATTAATCTTTAAAACCAAATATAATAAAAATGGTGAAATTATTAAATATAAAGTTTAATGGATTGTTAAAGGATATATTTAATAGAAGGATATTAATTATAATAAGATTTATGTAAGGATATATAAAAAGGTTATGTAAAAAATGGTATTTATATTAACCATATATTTTAATTAGGAAATTAAATAAATGAATACTATTATAGCTTTTTTTAATAATATAATTCCAAATAAAGATTATATCTCTATAAATATATCTCCCTATTTTTTAAAATTATATATTAAAAAACTTAAAAATAAAAATATAATTTATTGTTTATTAAAATTATTTTATAATTTAAAATAAACTTCTTGTTTATAATAAAAAAAACTTTTTAATAAATTTGCAAAATTAAGCTATTTATTTATTAAAATTAATAATAATGTATATTATAAACCTTTTATTAATATTATAATTTTGGTTTATATTAATAATTTTCTAATTATTAAATTAATTAAATTAAAATTAAATATAATTAAAAAAGGTCTTAATATCGCCTTTTAAATAAAGAATTTAGATTTTACATTATATTTTTTGGATATTAGAATAATCCGCAATTGTTTATAACGAATTATTAAACTCTATTAAAATGTATATATCAAAAAGATCTTTAAACGTTTTGGTTTAGAAAATTATAGAATTATTAAAACTCTTATAAATCTAAATTATAAGGATTATATAATATTATATACAGGAACTTTATTAAAATCCAATATTAAGTTTTATCAATAATAAATAGGATCGGAGCTGTATACTGTAATTTAAATTAAATTAAATATTATATATATTATAATTATTTTTTTGCATTTTTTTACCAATCTATTATTTAAACATTTATTTGCAATTAAATATATATTTAGATATTTCAAAAGTATTATATATTATTATATTCAATTTGAACTTATTAATAATATAAATCTATATAATTTTGCTAATAATAATTATATTAAAAATTTATTTAAATGCCATTCTATATTAGAATATTACTTTTTTTTCGAAAATGGATCTATTTTATAACGTTTTATTCGATAAATTATAATAGTGTTATTATTAATTAAATTGGAGTATTATAGTTTTGCTTATATAATAAAAGAGATTTTTTGGTTTAAGAAAATGCTTAAAAAACTTAATTATATATCGTTTAATATGTTAATAATTAAAATCTATAGTAATAACCAGGGATCTATTATTTTAGTTAAAAATCTAAAGTTCCATTAATATATTAAACATATAAAGGTACAATAGCATTATACATAAAAACAAATAATTAAGAAAGTAGTAAAGGTTGAATATATGCTTATAAAGAATATAATAACTAATAAATTAACAAAACCATTAAAAAGTATTCTATATAATAAATTTGTAAAACTATTAAAATTAGGAGAGCTTAAAATCGATATTAAATCAGGAATATATTAAAAATAGATTCAATATATTAGTTTAATTAGGTAATTTATATATTATATATAAGTTATCTTATTTATAGTAGAACTTAGCTCTTTAGTTATACTAATAGAATTAATATTACCATTACGTTTAATATTTATTAACAATCGTTTAGAAAGGGTTTAATTATATATAATAGCTTTTTACTCTTCCATAAATATTTAAACGCTTTATAAAAGTAATATAATACTTTATGTTTTATAACTAGAAATTCAATAGTATTTTAAATAATATTATATTAAATACTATATTTAATCCTTCTACCTTCCCTAACCTCCTTTTTCCTTTTACCCCCTCCTCTTTTATTTTATACTACACCTCGAAATCTAATCTAAAACGTGATCTATAAAACGTAGTAAAAATAATTCTATAAAACAATATAAAGATTATAATTTAATATAATAATTATTCATTTAATATTTTTTATTAATATAATTACTATATAATTTAATATACCATCCCTAAAAATATAACAAATAAAGATTAACCCTTTTTGATATAGGACATTCCCTTAAATAGTAAAAAAAGGCTATCTAATAAAATTAAAATTATAAAAAGCTGCTAAAAGAAGGCGGTTTTAATGCTTCAATTTAGCAACGTTGTACTATATATACCTAAATGGTAAGCTCTTAGGTCTATAATTTATTAATATATTACCCGTCTTTAGTACCCCTTGGGAGATTAAGGGCCTAACTAGCTCATATAGATGTTAAATATAATAAATAAAAAAAAATAAAAAAATAGGTTAATTATATTACCCTTTGCACTTTTATCTGCTAGCCTGTCCGCCGTTTTGTTGCCGATTATACCCTAATATTCAAAGAACTATTTTATATTAACCGTATAGCAATTAATAAATTAATAACTTTTGAAAAACGTTTATTAAGAGGTGTTTAAGGTACTAATATATTTATATTAAATTATAAAAATATTATTAATATATAATTATTAATGTGTATTTACGTTTAATAGTAATATTAACGTTTTTTAAAGCCTTTTTAGAGTATTTATTGTTTTTATATCGAAAATATATAAAAATATATTAATTATATCCTTTCTAATAACTATTAATATTTGCCCTTAATAGATTGTATAATTGTATTTAATATGCTTACTAGCGTTATTATACAATTTAGATTTATTAAAAAAGATAATAATCGTGTTAAAGGGTAGAGCGTTCTATTAATTAATAAAACTAATTATTATTATCTTTTTATTTATTCTTTTTATAAGGTTTGTTCTATAATTGGGAATATATTATAAAAAAGCCAAAATTAGATGTAATATATTTAGTAATAATTAATCTATTATTTGCAGTTTTGTATTAATTTGTATATAATAGTATTGTATAGTTAAGTATATGATTAATAGGTGATATACGTTCAGCCTTTAAAATTGCAAAGTTATATTAATGTGGATATATTTAAGCGCAATTTTGTAAAAAAAAAAGGCCTATATTTTATAAATTGGCTATTATAGGTAAGGTTCTTTAAATTAATAATACTCCTTTTATCGTAAGGTTTATTACCTTGTCCGCTTTTGTTATATAAGATTTTATATAGATGTTTATTGTAATGCCTCTAGGGTAGCCTTCTCCTATACTCAGCCGTGTTTGCCCTGAATACCATACCTCTATTTTATAGAATAATGATAGAAGTATACATATAATAATAGTTTTATACAAAGAGGCTATAAGGAGGCTGTATATTATATTAAAGAAATGCTTAATATATAACGTCGTTTTTTATGCTTTTCTTATTTGTTTAATAATATGGTTTTTAAATGTAAGCTTATGGTTGAACTATATTTTTAATTATTATAGAACTGGTTGATTTGTATTATTTTATATATTCATTGTAGGTTTTATAATTAATATAGGTAAAATAATAACCTTTAAGATGTATGTATAATGTTTATGTCGGGAAATGGATCATGTGACTTTTGAGTTTCTGTACAAATAATACAACTAACC